>JAGFMF010011632.1:5690346-5716774 GCA_019455555.1 Galemys pyrenaicus
GGAGGGAGGGAGGGAGGGAGGGAGAGGGAGGAGGGAGGGAGGGAGGGAGGGAGGGAGGGAGGGAGGGACGGAGGGAGGGAGGATGGTGGGAGGGAGAGGGGCAGTTGGAGAGGAGTGGAGAGGGGAAGAGGGGAGGAAAGAGGGGAGAGGGGGAGAGAGGGGAAAGAAGGACAAAAAGAAAATCACAGAACAAGAAAAGTTTTAAGAAATCTGCACAGAAAAATGAAATTGTTCAAATACAATGTGTTTCCCTACTTGAAACTGCATTTCTTGAATGGTCATCCTAAATCTATTACCTATGACTTACAATTTATAATATGAAAAAAACTGCAAGCCCCTATGAGAATCACTGCAATCCTCTCTAACCGTGTGTATACCAAAAAAAATTTTTTTAATCAGGCAGTCAGAAACTTCCTAGAGTGAAACATTAACATAAGGATACAAACTGAAATTGTAAGAGTTCTGTCTGGTTCCCTTGCAGGGCTGTTTCATGATTACTTCCCATATCCTCAGAGTTGCTCTACATTTTCACCGTCAGAAATCCCCTCCTCCACATTTCCTTCAACTCTGAATCACCCTTTAATCCTACTAATAAATACATTTTTTACTTAAATGAGTCAATTGATTTCTGTTGCCCTCAGTCAAAGAATTGTATATGGCACAGGTTCTTTCCCCATATTTTATTCTCTAAAGAGAAGAGAGAGAGCTCTAAAGATGCATTAAGTTAAAAAAAAAACAAAAACAAAACAAGGCATGCCAACAGTCAAGAACCTGGAATCTAAAATCATTTCATGAAAATGACTGTTACTATGGCAACCTTTCAGTATGTATTCAAGTAATTTTATATTAACACTTTTATGTATCCCAAACTACATGACTTATTTGACCTTGATTCCTTTTTAAATATAGACTGTTTTGTCTCATAAAAGTTATCAAAGCTTCTAGTTGGAAAGAGCTGACTAAACAACTAGAGTTACATTTCCCTCTAAAATTCCTATGTAAGCAACTCTATAAAGTGCTCCAGGTGTATCTTCCACCACCACTATCCTATACACACACACACTTTCAAAACTCACTAGCATTCCAGAGTGCTAGATCTCTGAAAATAAAAAATTTTAATTGGGTGTGTTAATTCCCAAAGCAAAATCTTCACAGTCTCTCTTAAAACTTAGTCACCTGCATTCTGGTCAGAGAGATATAAAGGGAAGGTCATGGAACAGCTTCTAGAAACCATTTTATTTCTGGTAAAATTTTTCTGTTTTTCTTTGATTTCTTTTTTAAGATTTATTTGTTGAAGCATACAAGATCTGGGGTACAGGCCACACCTTTGGGAGTGAGAGGATTCACCAGAGACAGAGTGGGGAACAGAACAAGCAGATCGACCATAGGGGAGCAGTGGGCAGGGCAGCAGAGGTCTGCTGCACCATATGGGTCCCTTCCCTGGCCGGGGATCGAACTCATGCTGCAGTGGCTGCAGATGCATCACAGGGTAGCGCCCAAGCCCCTGTGCCACCAGGGAGGCCCCTCTTTGATTATTTTTAAGTGAGGGAACAATGGCTTACAAAACAGTATGATTTGGGGGTATAGGTTCACATGTCTTCAGATGTATGATACAACACACACACACCACCAAAACATCCATAATCCTCTACCATAGTCCATTGGGCCTTCTTTCCCCTTTAAACTCCTCTCTCCACTGACAGCTTCAATTCTATACTCAGATACCTAAGGTTTGTTTTAATTTAGTTTTTCTCTTTCTTTGTTTCTTTATATTCCACACATAAATAAAATCATTTGGTATTTGTCTTTCTCCTTCTGACTTAGCATAATCCCCCCAGTTTTACTCAGGTTGTCTAAGTATTTAATTCTTTTTTGACACAGTTGTAAATGGGATTGTCTCTGATAGTTACTGAATCAAAGAGTGTAAATGGTATGATTTTAATGGATACTGCCAAATTCTTTTCCAAAAAGACTACAGAGCAGTTGAGAATTCTATACCCCAACCCATGGTAGATACTATTAATCTTTTCAAATTTTGATAGATGTAAAGTGATATTTCTTTCTTTTCATTCTTTTGTTCATTGTATTTCCCTAACTACTAATGGGTTTTAGTATTTGCAAGCTCGGAAGGTTTTTTTGTTTGTTTGTTTTTTCTTATTTATGTATCGCTCATCTATTACCCATTTTTTAAACTGGACTATCTCTTTTTGTCAATGTGTAGGAGCTTTTCATACATTATAGAGATTAATCCTGCACATGTCATTTGTGTTGCAATTTTTTTCCCCAAAGCAATCATTGGACTATTGCCTTTGTTTATATCATCTTTGGACATAAATGGTTTAAATTTTAAATAGTCAAATAAGTTTTTTTAATAACTTCTGAGATTCCTATCTTAATTAAGGTCTCCTTTACTCTTTTTTTAAAAATATTTATTTTTTTATTTATTTATGCATACAAGAAACTGGAGTGTAGATCAGAGGTGGGGTGGGGGTGAGAGGATTCACCAGAGACAGAGTGCAGAGCAGAACAGGCAGATTTAGTGAAATACACTGCTAAGGAGAATGGTGAGGAAGACATAAGAGGTCTGCTGTGCATATGTGTGTTATCTCCCTGGCCTGGGATAGAACTCAGGCTATAGAGGTGACAGTGTTGAGACTTAACCCCTAGGCCACCAAGAAGGCCCCAAAATTCTGTAAGTAACCCAAAAGGTATCTAGCAGCCTACTTTCTCATTTACATGTGGTCAAGAATTTTCAGGGGGCCTCCCTGGTGGCGCAGTGGGTTAAGCAACGCACTGTGATGCAAACCACAGCCACTGCAGCACGAATTCGATCCCTGCCACCAGCCAGGGAGGAGACCCACATGGCCCAGCAGACCTCTCCTATCTCACCCCCTGCTCCCCTCAGCAGTGTATTTCAGTTGATCTGCCTGTTCTGTTCCCCACTCTATCTCTGGTGAATCCTCTCACCTCCTGCTACTCTGCCTGTACCCCAGTGCTTGTATGCATAAATAAATATTTTTTTAAAATACCTTTTTAATTGTTAATTTATAATTTTAATTGTGATAAGATGTGACTTATTGTATAATTCTTCTTTTAAAAAATATATTAGGAATTTTTCTGTGGCCAAATATGGGATCAACTATTTTAAATGTCCCATGAACATATGCAGGGAGGGTATATCTTCTCTATTCAAAGGATGTAAGGGTCTTACATCTATATACATGAGTGCATATGTCTTCTTGAGTATGTAAACACACACTCACATACACACAAGCTTATTTGTTATCTTGTGCAATTCCCGTACATTCTACTTATTTTTTGCTCCCTGAAGATATTCAATTTTGACATGTGCATAATAAAATCTCTTGCTATGATTATTTTATTTATCTCACCAGTCAATAAAGGTAAAATTAAAGAATCATACAATGAACTACAAGAGCTAATGTAATTCCTTTTGTTCAGCACCAAATGAATCTGAAAAACATTAAGCAAATTCTGTCAATAGAATTGTCTAAAACTAAATACACTAGACTAAATTACAAGGTTTTTCCCTTTTTTTGTTGATATAAAATTAAATCCTTCAAACACAAAAAATCATTTATCTCTTCCCAGTCTTCAAATGGTAATTATTTTCTTTGGTTCATTTTTAATGTGGGTTATTGTACAGTTGAAAATGACTGTGCAATTAGGTAATTCTGTTAAAAAGACAAAAATCAGTTTTTCCTGTCAAAAAACAGAAGCCATAATACAGTGATGAGGAACCAAAATGAAATTCAGAAATTCTTTTCATGATAACGTAAAGTCCTGTTAGGTTAGCCTACAAATGTGATATGGAACAAAGAATTTGCCTACATTCTTCAATGTTAAAGGACCTTTTTTTTTTCTTTTTGTTAACTTTTCTTCAGGTTTTAAATATGTACAAAACAAAACTTTATGGGTCTGGAGTAGTCCCATCCAGAAAGAACCGAGCCACAGAGTCAGGATGCCTTTTTGACCGTCCTTGCTATTAGTCTCATTGCTTTAGAGGTTCATAGGTTTTGCAGAGATAGAACACATGAAAAACAGCATGAAAGAACACAGAGTGTGCATAAGATCACAACCACAGGCTTTTTGTTTTCTTTTTCATTTTTTTGTAGAATTGAGCTATAGGCCAGAGTTGGGAGCATGAGGGTAAGAGGACTGACCAGAGACAGAGTGTGGAGCAGAACAGGAAGATGCAATACACTACCAAGGGGAGCAGCAGGTAAAACAGGAGAGGTCTGCTGCGCCATACATGGGTTAGCTCCCTGGCTGGGGATCGAACTCAGGCCCTCACAGTGACAGCACTGAGATTTAACCCCTAGGGCACCAGAGGTTTTATAATTATATAACAGGTTAATTATAAAACAGGGTTTATAATTAAACAATATTTATTTTCCATAAATAAATGCACACCACATACGTTGGGATGCTGACCTGGACATGGCCAAATAACTGGAAGTTTAATCTCAAAGGTGACTTACTCGAAACCTCTATGACTTTTCACCTAAATTCACCTAAACTCTTACTAAAATCTAACTCTTGTTAGATTTTCCACTTTAAAAACATAGAAGTTCATTAACTATAGAAACTACCACTGCAAGCTCTTATTTCCAGAGAATTAAGTAACTGGCTTTGTCAAGGTAGTTTAATTTGTCTGTAAGGCATATCTGGAATGTACCAAAATGAATCTTTTTTTTACCCTGCTCATTATTCTGTAGTTCCTTAGGTTAGAACAGAAACCCAGAATTCCAATGAATAAATATATTAAACCAATTCCACAATAAAGTTTCCTTTGAAAATTATTCCTTGCCATAGTCATCCTAGTTATATAGTGACCATCTACTAAATGCCTTCCCCCTCATTATTTCTCTTAGTATAACAGGCATTATTACTATGTCCTTCTTTTACACGTGAGAAAACAGAATCAGAGAAGTGAAACAACTTGGTAAGTGTCACACAGCTGCTAAGTGGTAGATAGGGGATTGGAACCCAGTGACACCAAAGCTTCTAGTAGGGTTGTCATTTAGGGTGTGAGTCGCTTTACTTAACATGAGAGACTGGAGAAAAAAAAAAATCCAAGATCGGTCATTAAGGGTAACAAAGGTTCTGGTGTTTCAAGAGAAGATGACCAAAAAAACACGTTAGACTGGCGACCCCAGAGCCCGTGTCCACACCGCCCAGTCTCTGGGCGTCCATGCGTAGATCCAGAGGACCCCCAACCCTTCCTTGGGTAGAGAGAAGCTCACCTGGCAGTCCAGTTCATTGCTCTCCTCCAGATCCTTGCAGGCCCCAGAAGCAGCATCAGCTAGGCCTCAAACTCTCCGAGCCATCTTCCAAGGCAGGTGCAAACCCCTGACGAGGTCCCATCAGTCAGCCTGGGTCCAAATCTCCTGGTGGGAGGCCAGGGGCTGACCTCCTCAATTCTCAATCCTCCTCAACCCAAATTAGCCATTTGGGACCCACAAAGCACGGTCCCAATGTCTCTTCTGTCCCACGCGCACCCAGCTCGAGCCTCAGTGGGCAGCCTCTCCAACCTACTGACAGGCCCAAGAACCAAAAAGCGCCCAACATGGGTGGGGGAGGCGCTCTCCCGAAGATCCTCGCGGCAGCGGCTCGGCAGCTTCCTCCCGCACGCAGCACACAGACCAGCTCCGTGGCAGTAGGCAACAGCTGTGGGGCTGGTGGGAGCGCAGACCCTCTCGCCTTGCACCTTCCCTCATCCAATCACCTCCTCCCGGCCAGGGGCGTGGCCCACACCTGACCAGCCTGGCGCCTTCTCCTAGGTTGGCCAGTCTATTCCCCCTCTCAAGAAGAAAACCAAATTCAAATCAACTAGCTAAACCATGTGTTGGGCACTTTAAAGACTTTCTTTAAATACCTTATTTAAATACCATATTTAAATACTTGCTTTATTTAAAGACTTTATTTAAATATTTAAATACGTGCTTTATTTAAATACTTTATTTACTTTTTTCTTGGGGGTTTAACCTCTGATTTTACAACAAAGGAAAAGAAAAGACAGCCAGAGCAAGATAGACCCAAATAGTTAAATCTACTGGCCCACTCTACCCTCCCACCTACCCTACCTTTTCCCTCCCACCTCGCCCAGCAGCAGCAGAGGTTTTACCCAAGTCCCTCATTTTTAAGGATACTTTCAGCTTTCCCAGCTAACAAAAACGAAGTATGCATTTCTCTGGGGTTTCCCTGGTGGTGCAAGGGGTTAAGTCTCAGCACTATCAAGATATCCCCAGCCACAGTAACAGGAACCCCAGCCAGGAAGCTAACCCACATGCCACAGCAGACTTCTGTCTCCAGGCTGCTCCTCTAAGCTGTGTATTTCAGTAGGTCTGCCTGTTCTGCTCTTGGCTTTGTCTTAGGTGAATCCTCTCTCTTCCCTGCCTCCCCTCACCTCCCCCCCATACACAAATGCATGCCTGGGTACACACCTTTGGCCTACACCCCAGTTCTTGGATGCATAGATAAATAAATCTTTTTTAAAAGTATGCAGCTGGGAAGCACAGGAGCTTTTAGGAAGAGGCTGAGGGAAGAAGTCCGAGTTTCCGAATAACATGTCCCCGCCTCCAGAATTACTCTCTTCAGCTCAGCCAGGCTTAGACACTTTCAACTTGCTTTTGAACACACAGACTGACACTCAAGGCTCAGTAACCAATTTAGGGGAGAGGCTATGTGTCCACACTGAAGAAAGCACCTGGGCATGTGGGGAAATTCTATCTTCTAATAACCCTATCCTCCATCCTCTACCTTGATCTATGATGTAGCCACTCTGAATGGTAAATTCTTCAAGAAAAATGAAACTAAAGCCGCCCAGGCGACAGCATTGCTGCCAGCATTGGTACCTGGCATAAAGAAAGCTGTGGTACTGTTTATGTAATGCCTACATTTCTGACCATATGTCCTAAGAGGAGGGAGGTCTCATTTTAAATGATCTGACTTCTCTTTCTCTTGGCAAGCCTAACATGGAAATTTCTCTTACCACCAAGGACCTCCCTGTCCTCACTGATATCCAACCTGGGCAGCCTAATTCTCTAGAATGAGTTCCTATCTCTTTCTTAAAAAGTAGGCACCACTCTGGTGTTTCTCCCACTACCAGTATCTGAAAAGAAGCTCTGTCTTTCCAGAACACTGTACTCAGCAGGTCGGCCAGGAAAGGCAAACTGGAGTTTCAAAAGATGAAAAGATTCCTGAAGGATTTTTGCTGTGCTTTGGAGAGTGCCTCTGGGCAGATCACATACTGTGAAAGGTTCTTTCCAAATTATGACAATTCAATCATACCTTCTACCAATGATTGATTTTTTTCATACTTTGCATGGATGGTAACAGCCTTTGCTCATTCCCCCCAAATCATGAAGTGAATTTGGGATTGATATAGTGGTGAGTGCAAGGCTTTCTGAACATTGTTCCCTGTCCATGGTGCCTGTGAACTGGCAGGCAGGTATGGGCAGGAGATGAGGGGCCTCTGCTGATGGTGTTACACTGGTGTTAGAAATGTTGTGGCACGTACATCCCAAGGAAAGCAGTGACTCCCATAAACCAGCCCCTTACCCTCCCTCGTTAAGCTGTTAAAGGAAGAAAACAACTGAATGGCTGAAGATCTCACACTCTAGTTAATAGCCACTGTATTATTATCCTTTGACATTATTCTATTTAATCATAGATTCTCATTACCAGGGAAGTGGAATATGGGAGGCGAGAAGGAAGCTTACTTTGCTTTTTAAAAATTCCCCACACATAATTTTCACAAAAATTAGCTCACATGGATAACAGACCTAAATATAAAAAACAAAGCTACAAAACTCCTAGGAAAAAAATAAAAGGTATCTAAATTGGAAAAGAAGCAAAATTGGCTCTATTTGCAGATGACATGCTATTATATGTAAAAAGACTCCACAAACACACACACACACAAAAACCTATTAGAATAAATAAATTTAGCAGTTACAGGATACAAATTACAGCAAAACTATAAATAATAATAATAATAAATTTAACCAAGGAGACGAAAGATTTGTTCACTGAAAACTATAAAATATTGAAAGAAATTGAAAATACCAATAAACGGAAAGATATTCCACATTCACAGATTAGAAAAATTGATATTATAAAATGTCCAGACTACTCAAACTAATCTACAGATTCAATGCAATCACTATTAAAATTTCAATGACCATTTTTACAAAAATAGGGGGGGAAATCCTAAAATTTGTGTGAAAACACAAAAGACTTCAAATAGCCAAAACAATTTTGAAAGTGATGAACAAAGGAAGAGGTATCACACTTCCTGATTTCAAAGTATATTACAAAACAGTATGGGAATAGCATAAAAAGAGATATATAGGGCCTCCCTGGTGGTGCAGTGGGTTAAGCAACACACTGTGAAGCAAACCGCAGCCACTGCAGCACAAGTTCGATCCCTGCTGCCGGCCAGGGAAGGGACCCACATGGCAAAGCAGACCTCTCCTGCTGTGCCCGCTGCTCCCCTCAGCAGTGTCCTTCCGTTGATCTGCCTGTTCTGCTCCCTGCTCTCTGTGGTGAATCCTCTCACACACACCCCCACACCTCTGGCCTGTACCCCAGTGCTTGTATGCATAAATAAATAAATCTTTTTTTAAAAAAAACAGATACATAGATCAAGATAACAGAATGGAGGGTCCAGAAATAAACCCACACAAATATGGTTAATTTATGACAAAGGAATAAAAAATATACAATGGGGAAAAGATAGTTTCTTCAACAAATGATGTTGGAAAACTAGGCAATCACATGCAAAACAATAAAACTGACCACTAACATATCATACACAAAAATAAAATTAAAGAGGAGTAAAGACTTCAACTTAAGATTTGAAATCATAAAACTCCTAGAAGAAAGCATAATAAGATCCCTATGGTCTTTGCAATGACACCAAAGGCAAAGCATTTTTATTCATATTTGCAAAGCATTTATCTAATAAAAGGTTAATGTCCAAAATATATAAAGAACTCATACAAATCAATACAAAAAGACATACAATTCAACTGAAAATTGGGCAGAGGTGTTAACGGCCATTTTCCAAAGAAGATAAAAAATGGCCAACAGGTATAGGAAAAGGAATTCAGTATCACTAATCATCAAAGACATACAAATCACCTGGTGTGGTACCGCCTCATACCACTTCAGAATGGCTACATCAAAAAGACAAAGGATAACAAGAGTTGGGGAGGATATGGAGAAAACAGAACTGTGTGCTCTCTTTTTGGGAATGTAAGTCATTGTAGGGTAAATGAAAATTATCAGGTTTTCCACACTCCTGCATTCACATTAATGATAGACACCTGCAGTCCTGCACGCATGCCTGATGGCGGCACTTGGCGTAGGATGTGAGCATATGTAGGTGGGTGGGTGCTCCTGGGCTGAAACACTGGGCGTATAAGGGTGGCATCAGAGGACTCCAGGAAGAGCAGTAAGCAGAAGAAGTAAGCAAAAGCAGTGGTGGCAGAAGCCCAGAGAGTAGATTCTCCAGGAACTAGGAGGACTGCCAGTCTCCTGGCCCCTCCAAATTTCTACCTCCCTACTCCCCCCACCCCTTGCCTGCCATGTACCTGGTCACCTCTGATGCAGAAAGATTAATAAGACCCGGGAAAAGCCACCAAGGACTCCAGGACTCCTCCTTTACCCATCTGCTTGAATCATAGAGAACCTGCCCCATGCCATCCCGCCCCTACAGTCATTCGCAGAACTCAAAGATGGTTCAATATTAAAACTTAATATCACATACCACCTCAACACAAGGGAAAGCGTAGAACTCAATGACTGCTGAGAGGTATTTATAAATACAAATAGGAAGTTGCTTATGGAAAAGCAATTTTGAACAAAATGTAGTTAATATCTCTTGTGCAAGAGACAGAGACTGAGGTTGGGAGCAAACAAAAATAAAAATCTACTCTTCTAGATCTAGTGACAGGGAGATCAGGTCCAAAACACGAATTACCTTCACTTGTCATCCTCAGGTTCAACTTAACCTGTTAAAAGCTTATAATTTAGTCTTGCAGGATATCTATCTCTAGAGGGATAGAAAACTGATATGGCTTTTTGAATTAGCCATTTTGAGGTCATCAGTTACTATAAATAAACAAATGTTAATTGCATTCTCTTGCAACTTACAACTTTTTTTAAATAAAACTTTTTTTTAACATTTCAAAATGTATTTTCACTGTAGTTAATGAGAATATGCACAACAATATAACAAGATTTAAATGACCCACATTCTTGCCATCCAAGCTAACTAATACACTAAATACACTAAATCCAAGCTACTAATACACTAAAAGTGTATTTTCTCTTAACATGAATTTGGAATGTACAAACTCTTAGTGTTTAATAAGAACATAAGTTTGTCATTGGTGTTATGACAATTATTTGTAGTCCCAAACCATTCGATGGGGTTATGAGAATTACTCTTTTAAAGAGTCTTATTTAAACGTCTATCTGTCCCCAAATCACCAAGGGCATCATCAGTTGTCCTCCCACTGGTAGCAGTGAATTTCTGTGAGTGCTCCATCAGATGACTTAAAATAATGGGGGCTTGAGGGATACAAAGAGAGAAAGACACACAAACAGAGGGGAGGGGATAGGGCCAAGGGAGAGAGACAAAGAGAGGAAGGGAGAGAAGGGTAGAAACATGACAGTTGAGAATCTGCCCTAGAAAATCCATGGATGGTTGGATTTTGGAAAATGCATGGAAAGAGATCCATAGCTTTCATCAAATTCTTAGGATCTGTTACTCCTTCAAAATGTCAGGAGCCCTTGTTTGTAAAGTTCTTCCTAGCTCTAATATTTTAGTACTATTTGAAACTGAAGCATTTATTCTGCCTGCTTAGAAGACCTGGAGAATGGAAGTGAAGCTAGGTTCTTATATGAGAAGGTTTTGAGGGGAGCTGGCCCGTGGAAAATGCACACACAACCTTTATGTTCTCTATGCACTGTTCATCTTGATTTGACAATGTTTTCTCTAGTATAAAACTATCGGAGACTTAACAAACAATATGTTAATGTGAAAAATGTAAAATAATGCCACTTTTACAGGATATGCCTGGGAGAAGTGTGTGTTCCCAATGTTACTCCCAGGTATATATGAGAATAAGAGTTACTACCCTTGGGGACAAATTAAGAAGGAAATGAGCCAGCATCTTTTCAACACCTGCCATGCACGTAACATACCCCAGGACCTCATCTAATAAATGCCAGCATCAGACCTCCACCCTGGCTTTTAACCAATTTTAGAGACTGTTGATCTTCAAAATCAAATGGCCTTCACATCAATTTTATGTTTTGTATTTTTAACTACACCCTAGTTTTCTCTCAAACTTCTGCCTTAAAGTAGCAGATAAATTAAACCCACATCAGTCTTATTTTAAAACTCATTATATATTTTACTTTGAATCACTGATTCTGAAACACAAAAGAGTTACATAAAACTTCTCCAAAAAGCTTTGGATTATGAAACATATTAAGAATGCATTGTTCAAAGGCTGCCATCTGGTGGCCAACAATAACAGACCCGCCCATACTAGGTCCTTCATAGATAAGATATGGAAAAACCCAATAGCCCTAATAATCACCTGGTTTGTTGGCAAAGATTAGTCATGTGGACCACTATGTGGGAAAATGTTATCTGGAATACTATTTGGAAAAATTAAATGAAAAAACATTATGAGGCAAAACACAGAAGTCGGTTGAGGCTTCACTGTGATGCCAACCCGTATGCTTAAATAAGATGGCAGTGCCTTGAGAGCAGCTGGGAAGAATCAAGGAGAGCACTTCAGTAAAGGATAAGATCTGGTATAAATTGCTAAACGAGCTCCTTAAATCTCCAAGTTCCAGCTACTTTCTAAAAATTGAGGAAGTTGAAATAGAAACTCTCAAAATAAATTTTCAAAATGTAACAGGTAAAAGGTGTGGAGTAGTAAGTGGCCTATGATCCTAGAACTTTAAACTCCTTTCCCTCTACCCCATGCCCAGATCATTCCCTCCCCTGACGTTTGAGTAGTGAATAGCTACCCACAGGGTATCTCTCAAACATTCTGAGTATCTTACTGACTTGATGAGTCATGTGATAATCGCTTACCTAATGCTCATCTACCAGGCCCTTCCTGAGTCAAAAGCATTAGGAGACTCTAAAACCCAAAGCCCATTCCCTGGTGACAGTCTTTTGCTTTAAAAAAAAAAATAAAAAAAAGCTAACAGATTAAGATATAAATATTAAATTACTTCATTTAAAAGATTCTAATGGACTTAGAGAGCCCTTTTCTCCAGCTCTGACTTAAGATCTGGTACTAACTTTCTGTTCAAGATCAATTCTTTGTGCTCTCATAGAAGGCATTTACTTGCTCAGTTTCAACTCTTTCAAAAACTATCTTTTTCTTAAGCAACAAAAGAAATCCAATCTAAATATGCCTTCCTCAAATGGCCAACAGGCATATGAAGAAATGTTCAACATCCCTCATAATCAGGGAAATGCAAATTAAAACCACAATGAGATACCACCTATACCAGTAAGAATGGCACATATTAAAAAAAAATAGCAACTCTAAATGTTGGAGAGGATGTGATGGAAAAGGAACCCTCCTACACTACTGGTGGGAATGCAACCTGGTCCAACCACTATGGAAAGCTGTATGGAGGTTCCTCAGTCTATTAAAAATGGAGCTACCATATGACTCATCGATCCTGCTCCTAGAGATTTACCCAAAGGACACAAAAACATTAATTCAAAAGAACACATGCACCCCTGTTTATCGCAGCATTATTTATAAGAGGTAAAGCTTGGAATCAACCCAAATGCCCAAAAATAAATAACTGCATCAATAAATGTGGTATTTATTCACAATGGAATAATATTCAACAATCAAAAAAGATAAACTAGAGCCATTTGCAGAAACATGGGATTATGCTCAGTAAAGACAGAAGGAAAAAGAAAAATACCAGATGGTCTCACTTATAGGAGGATTAAAGGGGGTCAAGGGGGGAAAAAAAATAACAAAACCGGGCCTCCCTGGTGGCACAGTGGGTTAAGCAATGCACTATGAAGCAAACAGCAGCCACCGCAGCACGAGTTCGATCCCTGCTGCCGGCTGGGGAGGGGACCCACATGGCTCGGCAGACCTCTCCTGCTGTGCCCGCTGCTCCCCTCAGCAGTGTACTTCGGTTGCTCTGCCTGTTCTGCTCCCCGCTCTCTGTGGTGAATCCTCTCACCCCCCCACACACCTCTGGCCTGTACCCCAGTGCTTGTATGCATAAATAAATAAATCTTTAAAAAAAAAAAAACAAAACCACAACTAAACAAAACAAAAATAAACAGACAACTACAAATCAGAGACATTGCGAAGGGCAGAGGGAGGGATTGGGATCAAGGCAGGGACGGGAAGAGCACAAGGGACTACGGTGATGGTGCAAGGGTGAATCGGTGATGGAAATTCTATGGGGACTACACCACCAAGAAAAGAAAGCAAACATTGTAAGAAAAATAATTTAAAAAAAAAATTTTCTTCCTCAAAATATGTATATGGTCTGTGTATTAGTATTAAAGTGGTAAATTGTCCGAATTTGATCACTATATTATGGTTCTGTAAGACAATGTCCTTGTACTTCTACGATGCATGTTTAAATATTTAGGCAAAAGATCATAGTATCTGCAATCTGAAAAACAACTTAAGTGACAAACTATAATTAATGATTATAGGTGAGGCATATATATTTAATGTATTATTGTTGCAGTTTTTCTGTGTTTGTAGTTTTTATGAAATAAAGATTCAAATAAAAATATAAAAAATAAAGAAATTTGCCTTCTTGGCTAGAGTTGAGTAACCATCCACATTGGACTCCTCACCTTTATTTTCATAAAACTGCTATTTTGACTGACCGATGGACAAGATAAAATAGTGCCTAACAAGGGAATTATTATGACTTGTCATCACAAATATGATTCACATGCGTTTGGTCTTTTTCATAGCCTACCTTGTACCTTGAGAAGACTCCACCCGGTTACAATGCAATAATAAATTTGGTTTATACAAAGAAAGGTATTTTTTCTAGTGACAATGTTAATAGTCTACCCTGGGAGAGGAAGAAGTAGGGAAACTATGTACTTCATTATTTCACATGCTCTTTCTGGCCCCTCCAAGTCATTATTTACATTTGTTTTTCAAAAGACTAATAATTACTCAAGCTCACTGAGCAGCCTGGTGGAGCAAAGCAGTTTGTCACCTTACTCTTTCAAACTTTCCTTTGCTAGTTTTCTCATATACCATGTGATAGTTTCTCCTTGGTTGCAGTTTTTTATCATATATTCTGATCTTTATTTGAATATTGGTGTGCTAAACTATAGCAGTTAATTAGGTGGAGCATTAAATTGAATGCTTTTGCAGTATCTTTTTATTAACAGCTCACTGGTCACTTATCTGACGTTCAATGTTTTGTAATTCCCAAATGCACTAGCTAAGTCTTCAGAGAAATCTCTGCCTTAGTGTAACAGTACAAGCTGACACAAGCTGTCTTCAGACAGTCTGTACTGTTAACATAATGTAACCAAGAAATATTGCCACTCCCCCTGGCCTGGGAGACATTCCTGCAGTTAATCTATTTGTGATCACTGCTGTCTTCCCCTGGACATTCATTTTCCTTGCAGAGATTTGATACCTTTTAGATAATGATAAATCTGTCAGCCAGGGCTCTCCCATCCCTCAGACCCACTGAGGATTTCCAAGACTCCTACCAGAGTGTGATGGCTACACTGGAACCAGAAGCTTCAAGTCCTGGATGCCATCACCAGCCAGAGACTTCAAGGACATACACACACCAAAGGATGGGGGGAGAAGCACTGAGATCAGAGAGTACCCCAGAAACATCTGAGATGAAATCTGTCCCCCAGCCCTCCACAATGACCCAGACACCTCCTGAAGCTTTTCAAAGCAGAAGTCCTTAAATTGGAGTCCTTGTACCCTAAGGGAATCTATGAAAGGGCTTCATAAACTTTCCATTAATGTACATAAAACGGGTATGTGTATATATACATACAAAAGTATGTATATACTGGGGAGCAGTCTTCATTGTTTGCTATTTTTTTTTTAATCTGCTCAATGAAAGAATCTTCAGAGCTCTGTGGAAATCTCCATGTTGGAGTTACTGGGACAGAAAGACAGTTACGCCAGTTCTGACACAGAGAAGTCCTGAATCTCTGACATTAGTGTATGTGCCAGATGCCAGCTCCAGGAAATGCCCCTGAACCTGTAGACTTTTAATGACCATGCCAAGCATGGTCTGGTTCCTTAAAAAACCATTTGTATCTGGATGTCTCAAGAGATAGGCCCAGGAGAAAGTACATAAGCTTCAGAATCTAAGGTTACCTACATTCATCACTGGTCCCAGGCCAGGACTCTGGACAGGAAGAGGGGATGGGAGCCCCTCTTAAAAACAAATAGTCAATAGTTTTGTCTCCTAAGAGCCTAGGGCCAGAACGGCGCACTCATCCCCTGCAATAATGGAGGACTGGTTCCTATAGCTATTCACTCTGTATCATCTAAGGCACAAGGTCTCCCTGGATTCTACAATAGGGGTCTGCAGAGGGAAAGCCTGCAACTGGCCCAGAAAATGGTGTATATATGTGTTCTTGAAGCTTCACAAATACAAGCTTGTTTGCGAAACAAGCATCATCTTTACCCAAACTCATGTTTGAGAAGCTCAAATTTCTCAAACATGAGTTTGGGTAAAGATGATGCTAAATGGTTGTTTTATAATGCAGATTTCTAGGCCCAGCAGATTGTGATTCAGTGGTCCTAGGTAAAAGAAGTCCAGGTGTGCATAAGGTGCCACAGATAGAAATAAAAAATGTTGGGTAGTAACAGGTAGACAAAAGAGGGTCTAAAGGAACTGACTATCCTCAGAGAAACCATAAAATTCAGACGAGATCGGGCGCGTTCAGGGTGGTATGGCCATAGACTGAAACCATAAAATTCAAAGGAAAGCTTTAGGTCTGCACCAGCCCAAGGTCCCTGGGCATCTATAACTCCAGCTGCATATATTACAATTAATGTATAATTTTGTACATTTATGCAATGAGTTTGATGCACCAGAACCAAACCAATTTTGGAGACCAGGATCCTTTACAGATTATTAGATTTGTAAAGGGGCATAACAATTTTATTGACCCCACAGAGTTACATATAGTGAGAAGTAAACAAAATAATTTGAATAAAGTACTTAGCATAATGCCAGACACCTAGGAGTTGTGCAAAGGTTAGCTGCTATAAACATTAATTACTACTATTTATGATTATGCCCCCACTCACCAAGAAAACCACTGTGACAGCTTGCTTATTTGTAGAAGACAACAGAGGTCAAATGTGGTTCCTAAGCATTAGGGGTTTATGGAGAAACAGCAAGAGTGAGCACGAGAGTCAGAAATTATTTACTCTTAAGGGGATAGGTTTTATTTGTTTATGATTTTTGCTTTTTGACAAGTTCAAGTCACATCCCCAAGCAGATCAAATATTGATCAAAAAAACCTTTAGACTTCCCTTTACTTCTAGTTTTTACATTGTCCAAAGCCAACCTTGATCCAACTATTCCATCCAAATAAAATATTTTTATTTATAAATGTGATTTTTTTTTTTCCTGAGGGGGAAATGAAGCTATGGAGTTCTGTGCAACTTTTTCATTCAACAATTACCTCTTTGTACAGCAGAACAGACTTCGTGACTGTTAGCTGAACAGGAATCCTGATAGTTTTCAACTACATGAGAGATGTCCCAAACAAATGAACTTTATTGTCAGACAACAAATCCAGGCAGTCAACAGCTGAACCATGATGAACATACGGCTGAGTATTTTCCTCACCAGCCAGGAACCCCTGATACAGGAAGAAAACTCTACCCCCATCTATCCCCTCATCTAGTCTATTAGCTCAGAGAGAACTAATGATACAGACTTCCTGAGAAGAGAACACTTGAGTGGTTTGGGATAGAAAAAATGACATAGACAGAAGAAGCTAACTCTCCCCATAAAGTAGGGAAGGAAAAGATTACAGATTAAAATCAGAGGGCAATCAGTGCCTTCAGGATAAACAACAGTATTAATAAAAGTGATTATTTACAGAGCCCACTCCAGATGGTCTGATCAAAGGGTATCACATGCTTCCAGGAGGATAAATGCAAGGAACAGAAATACATAACCAGGGCCTCCCTGGTGGCACAGTGGGTTAAGCAATGCACTAAGAAGCAAGCCGTAGCCACTGCAGCACAATTTCGAGCCCTGCTGCTGGCCGGGGAGGGGACCCACATGGCGCAGCAGACCTCTCCTACCTTGCTTGCTGCTCCCCTCAGCAGTATATTTTAGTTGATCTGCCTGTTCTGCTCCCCACTCTTGTCTGGTGAATCCTCTCACCTCCTGTGACTCTGGCCTGTACCCCAGCTCTTGTATGCATAAATAAATAAAATCTTAAAAAAAAAAAAAGAAAAGAAATACATAACCAGCTCTCTGCTTCCAGATCCTATGATCAGTCAGTCTGGACATAGCTTTGCTCCAATTAGGCAGATCTGATAAAGATTCTGGACCAGATGCATCAGTCGTGTCCCGAACACTTTCACCAGAGAACACATCCATGACAAATCCAAATTTCTAATTCCTGAACTGTTTAGTCACCCAACATGTGACTACTCAGAAATAGAACAAGCTTTGCTTAAGCAACAAAAATTTTTTTAAAAATGTAAGTGATGCATATTTTAATTCAAGAAATATAAGTTCACAAGCAATCCAGAACAGATGCCAGGGGTTCACTTGAAACAACCAGCCACACTTGCTGCAGAAGTTCAGGTGCTACAGAATCACTTTGGCCAGTGCTTCCTTAGATGCTCTTTCAGCTGAGGAATGGAAGGGAGCAGCTGCTGGCACTCATGACAGCAGAGGGGCAACTTCAAGAGCTCGGGTGTCCCATCTCGGACAGTCACTCTGCCAGTCTCCTGTACCATCTCGATCACAGCTGCAGGCAAGGACAAAAAGGTCAGAGCCAAGCTATTCTAGAAAGTCAATACAGATACCAAAACCCAGAAAACCTGACTCCAAATGAATATGCCAGGTATTCTAAAACCAGTAAACTCACTACATTTACTACTGGAAAAACGGGATTGCTCAGATTCTAAAAACTTAGCAAGCTATTTTTTTTGAGATGTTTATATACCTTCAGGATTACTCTGAGCAATCCATGTTACTACAACAGAGGCTCATTACAGTGTTTTATCACTGGCTGGCCTGTGGTAAATAAAAGCCATTCCCATGAACATCACAGCAAACTGATGTTCCACAGCCACAAAGTAAAGTGCCACAACTAACAGTCTTCTGTTAGTTAACCACTTTTGATACGAGGCCATTGCCCAGCAATGGCAGAAGAGACAAAGTTTCAGAACTTTCATATCCATGAACACCAAGATGTGTCAGGATGACCTTTTAAGTCCCTTGTCGTTACAAAAAAACATCACTTTGACTGACAAAAGTTCCTTAGGTTCTGAAAAAAGGCTGCTCTTAAGCAAAGTAGCAAATATACTACAATCCAAATAACCTAGTTCCTTTTAATGGGGCTCTTTATGAAGAACACAGAGTTGTACAAGGAACACAAATACTATTTAGAGAAACAACAGCCTCAGTAAAAGAACATCTGAGAAAATAAAACAGAAGTGAAAACCAAAGAACACTATTTACCTTGTGACTCTAGGAAGTAGTCTGTATTGAAAGAATTCCAGTGTTTTTTGTTTTTAAGACAAGGAGAGTCAAAATCTTGGCTGATTACATGAAGATGTACATGGCTAGTTGGAAGAGAGAAAAAAAATTGACAATTAAACCCATTATATACTATGGTTTAATCAAAATGACAAACAATAAAATTTGGGGTATATGAATTCTGATAATATTTCCATTTAATTCAGTTCCTTTATTCCCTTAAGGATAGGCAGTATTTACTAAGTACCTACAAGTGCCAAACAACTTTCTAGTTCTAGAATTTAGCAGTGAACAAAAAAGGGAAAGGCCTCTTGCCCTTGCAGAAACAATATTCTAACAATATATAAACAAATCAATATGGAAAATGCAAATCATTAACACTGCAAAGAAAAAACTACAACAGGAAAATGGGACAGAGTGCACAAAGCGTTGCCTCTTTAACTAGTTAAGGTGTTCAGGACAGTGTCTCACAGGCAGATTAGAGCTAAGAGTCTCAACAAAATATTCATCAATTACAAAGGGAAAAATAGTAAGTTTGAGTAGAGAAACCCAGTAGACACCATCTTAGCAAAGTGATCGAGGTTAACAACACAGGTAATAAACCATCTCAACATCATGTACTCTTTATATGACGCAAAAAAGGATACAGCATCACTTTAGTGGTATTTTGGAGGTGGGGTGGGAAGGGAGGAAGGCATAACCACAATCTAATCATGAAAAAACATCAGACAAACCTAAACCAAGAGATATTCTATATAGAACACTAGCCAGGTCTTACCAAAAGTATCAAAGTCATGAAAACCAGGAAAGGAGGCACTGTCACAAACTTGGGGAGACAGTAAATAAACCATTGTGGAATCCTGGACTAGATGCTAGAGCAGATAAAGACCTTTGTAAGAAAAAAATACGAAATACTAATAAGGCATATAATCGGGGTGATATTATGGAAGATCTTAGCTCTGCTTTACACTTTTTCATATTATCTAAATGGAAAAATATATTCTTCTTATGAAAAGTATTTGTAAACTTTCCCTCTCTGTATTTATTCAAAATTACAGCATCAAATGATCATAAAAGGATACATTTCAACTTTTCTTACTATTCATTTTGTTTCCCACCCTTGCCCAACACAGCTCTCGCCTTGGGCACTCTCCTCAGTAACAGCACTCACTGTAGGAACAAACAGGCACCATGGTTACCACGTGAAATGGGCTTTGAGGACAAGGACTCTGTTAGTCACAGACCCTACCTATATCATTAGGGAGGTAGAATTATAGGTGAATTTTCCTCCTAAATTTTCAAATAAGGTTCTACAGTGAAAAAAAATTTTTTAATGAGGTGCAACATAAATCTCCCCAATGACCTAGCACCTCCACTCTGGGTATTTACCCAAGAAGAAAAAAATGAAATGTGTCCATGATAAGCACATCATGCAAGAATCTCAAAATCATTATAGTGGCCAATAAAAGTCATAAAGAAAAAGAGTGTTCCTTGTATGATTCCATTCATATGATGTTACAGAAGAGACAATGGCTTGGAAAATCAGAACTATGGTTTGGGAGTTGAGGGGAGGATTAATTGGAAAGGAGCACAAGGTAACTTTGAGGGGTGAAATGACAGAACTGGTCTGTATCTTGATCAGAGAGGCAGTCACATGGTATATACTTATGTCAAAACTGATCAAACTGTAAATCTTATGCATTTTCTGGCATGTTAGCTATGCCTCAGTTTAAAAGAAATAGTACTGAAACCTGGCTTAGTAAATAAGCCATAGAGAGCTAATGTACAGTGAAATGAACATGGACAATACTATAGCATAGCCTTCAAAGTTGCTAAAAAAGAGACTAAAAAATTCTGTGGGCCTCCCTGGTGGCGGAGTGGGTTAAGCAACGCGCTAAGAAGCAAACCACAGCTGCTGCTGCATGAGTTCGATCCCTGCTGCCGGCCCGGGGGGGACCCACATGGCTCGGTAGACCTCTCCTGCTGTGCCCGCTGCTCCCCTCAGCAGTGTACTTCTGTTGATCTGCCTGTTCTGCTCCCAGCTCTGTCTGTGGTGAATCCTCTCACCCCCCACACCTCTGGCCTGTACCCCAGTGCTTGTATGCATAAATAAATCTTTACTAAATAAATAAATAAATAAATAAAAAATTCTGACACAGGCTACAACACAGATGAACTCTGAAGACATTATCCTAAGAAATAAACCGGACACAAAAGACATTCTATGACTCCACTTATATGTAATATCTAGAAGAGCCAAATTATAAAAATCACAAAGCAGAATGGTGATTGTCAAGAGCTCAGGGAATGGGGGTGAGAATTCATTTGGGAAGACACAAAAAGTTCTATAAACAGATGGTGGCAACATTGCACAAACATATGAATGTACTTAAATATCACTGAACTATACAATTGAAACAGCAAAATCTGTTACATATATTTTACACACCCCCAAAAAATTACCAAGATAAAAATTCTGAAATGCAATTAGTCTGTTTATCTTGTTGTTTAGCTATTAAAAAAAAAACAAACCGTAGTGATCGCTTTGATTACGATATTTGAAAAGTATCAAGCATTCTTTTGTGAATCCTTCTGGGTATGACCCAAAGGAAAATAAGTTCTACAGTTTGTTCTCATTTTATTTTCTATCTTGGGACCTACTAAATTGTCATGATAGAATCTACAATCTTTGTCTCCTTCAGAGCAGTGTTCCTTAACCCCTTGAGAATTATGGATGCTTCTGAAAAATATGATAGTCACTGATAACAATTCTTCATCAAAGGATAATGAAGTTGCTTCACCTAGTTCATAGGCTAAGCCCTCAAAGGCTTTAACTTTGAGAGGAAATTAGAGATTTCCCAAAATGTCATCAAATTACAAATAAAAGTACAAACTCGTGCTCTGCAAGCAAATCAGGCAGAAAGGTGGAAGTTTCAGCCCGCTTGCCTTAGAAACATCCCATCCTATTCCCCTGGGCCTCAGGCCTATCAGAACACTCAGCAGGCCCAAGCTGACTACCCTGTCCACTTGGACAGAACCAAGATGTACCAGCACTTACCTCATGCTAGGAATGGCATGGTAGCCCAGTCGAAAGCGCAATTTGCTGGATGCAGGAGAATCTGCAATAACCTTTTCCCCCACATTATGCATATGTTTGAGGAGTTCAAGGTGTTCCCTGGTCACGGCCTTCAGACTGGAAATGGAGGCCCATGGTAAGACCAGCCAGTGGTGACGAGCTTTGGGATATTTATCCTTGATCACCACCACCTGTTCATCTTTGTAAACCTAGCAGAGGGAGAAGGGAAGAGATAACTACTGCACATCTCATGTGCCAAGAACTGTCATATCACTTCATTTCTCCCCACTACAATCTTGAGTACAAAGTTTTAGTATCCTAATTTTGACAGAGAGCACAGAGACTCACATACATTTGCATCTTAGCATAGTTACTAAGCAGGAAATCTAGGACCCCAGAATCTGTTTTCAACTTCCATACTACACAGAATGCACAAAAGATGCCCAGCACAAAATAGTTCCTAAGGATCTGATGTAAAATCCTGCCGGAATAAATTCGAATGTACCCTTCTCCACTTTAACAGTAGTCCGTGTGACACATGCACGGGCGTTCCCACAAACTCTATCAGGTCTGGTCCCTTGTCACCCAGGATGCAATTTAAGAACTCAAAGGCTCCTCCCAGGATGATTCCAGAGTACTAATGCCTGGTCAGTCCAGGAACTACAGCCGTAATACATTATCCAAGCTCCCTTGGAGGATCACACTAAGGTTAACACAACTTCCCTTAATAATACCCAGAAGCTGAAGAGGGAAAGAACATTCATTTGAAGAACTTAGGTTCTCTCCAAAGAATTCCAATTGCTAATTTAATTACAGTGGGAAAAGTCACTTCTTCTCACAAAATAGTCCCCTAAAATTAATCTCACTCAAGACTGACCCCCTTTGATGTCATTTGTAATTACAGCCTCTGTGAAAAGGTCATTTAAAACAATTTCAAGGGCCTCCCCGGTGGCGCAGTGGGTTAAGCAACGCACTATGAAGCAAACCGCAGCCACTGCAGCGCGAGTTCGATCCCTGCTGCCGGCCAGAGAGGGGACCCACATGGCGCAGCAGACCTCTCCTGCTGTGCCCGCTGCTCCCCTCAGCAGTGCACTTCTGTTGATCTGCCTGTTCTGCTCCCAGCTCTGTCTGTGGTGAATCCTCTCACCCCCCACACCTCTGGCCTGTACCCCAGTGCTTGTATGCATAAATAAATAAATCTTTGAAAAAAAATAAAAATAAAAATAAAACAATTTCAATACCAAAGTTTTATTCTCACCTGCATTTTGGGGTCCTGCATGGAAATCTTCAAGCCTTGGCTCCAATGGCCCAGTGATTCCTAAAACAAAAAAGGGCAATGTAAATTCAAATGCCAGCTTTAATCTGACGTTAATACTGCAAGTCAGCAAAGTTCAACTATTCTTGGAAATAAGGTTCATTTTTTTAAGAACTAAACTAGATCCTTACCTCACCTTTGCCTTTTATGACCAAAAGCCATTCTCATTTTCTTCTTACAGTCAGAAATGTGTGTCTAGATGGAGATTGGACATGCAAGACTAAAAAAAAAATCACCTCTCTTTGTCCTTTCCATTCCACCTAGAGCCTGATTAAGCTTCCATTTTGACATTAAGATGTGAATCACTGAGCTGTGAAAAGTGTTCCAATGCTAACCTAAAGATATACAAACAACTGACTCATTTTAGTATTTCAGTGTTAAACACATTGCCATTATTACCCTACTTCAATTGGCTAGCATCAAGAATTCACGAGAGAAGTACATAAAAAGACATTCACCCAAGTGATTTTCATAACATAAACAAGCGACTCTTTCATCATGGCTAATAACCCCCTACTTGTGTCCAGGCTTTATGGTGTACAAAACAATTAAGCAACCATTATATCTCATTTAATTTCTACATCATCTACCAAGCATACACTCCTCACCTTTTTGGTAGATATATCATCTCTGCCCTTCTTTGGGGGCACAGAGCATGGGCTAGGGTTGCTCCCAGGTTCTGGTCCTTTCCTGAGCTTGGCTTCCTGAGCAGCATCACTTTCTACAAAACCACTATTGCTTGGCTTCTTTCTTTTCATGTGTGTTCCCAGGTCAGGGCTCTTTGCCTCTTCCTCAAACTCTACAATATGTGGATACAGTTCATTCACCATGTGGAGAACCTGGCCAGGCTGCAGCTTCACCTCTTGGTCTTTCCCAATTATGACTGAGTCAATGCTGGTGGGATTGACTCCTACCTATGGAATAAATAATCAGAAAATAACAATAACAACACTAACACCATTAGTAAATAGCCACTGCTGTGTTAACTACATATTGTGTACCAGCACCCTGTCAGGTGGTCACCTGTATTACTCTGTCACCCACACATGACAGAGAAGCCTTGGCTGGCTGGCACAGATACTCCAAAGTCAACAACGTAAGAAAATCATCAAGTAAAATGGAGGTCCATATTATAGACAGACATACCTGCTTTACCTTGACATATCCCTTGTTACACTCTGCTTTCAAATGCACTGAAAGAGATTGAAAAAAGTTAAACACAAATGCTACAAAGAACTAGGCACATGTTCCTGTTCTCTCTACAATACAATGAAGTTTCATGCCAAATGGCAACCTGACAGGTGCTCTCTCAAAATCTATGAGCAAAATCACCTGTTGTGCAGGTGGTTGGTGCTCCAAATCCCATCAATTTCTAAGAGCTCCAAATCCGCCCACAGGAGGTCCAAAAGTGTACACCCTCCCTTAGTACTACTAATACCCCCAGTCAGTAGCTTCACTGAACCCTTAAGTCTCCTCACTTCAGAGTCCTTGGCCCACTGGGATCACAGACTTGGCAGGCAGGGAAGGGGACCCACATCTCACAAGCTCTTGATTCAGGACTGAATAAGGTTTCCACTATTACATAAAACTTTCAGAAACCTTCAACAGAGAAGAAGAGATACATTCTGGAAAACAGAAGTTGAGCTGGTCTTGAATAGAACTGAAGAAAATGTTCTAGAAAGAGGATTACAGGGCTAACACAGTCTGAACATGTGTAGGAACACTGATAATATTAATACTGGAGTTCAGATGAGTCTTAGAATAAGTAAGAAATAAGATAAGAAAAAATCAAATCTGGGGCGATTTGATTTGGGAGCAAAGAGGACAGGTTGATATATATGCCTCTATAGTTGCTGCTGTGAGAGATGGGCAGAGAAAAAGAAGAGGTGTCTTAAGAGTTTTGATGTTCAAACATGGCTTTTTTTTTTCTTCCACCTAGATTAACTTCTTTGGGAAAAACCATAATCAGCACTACAGAGTCCAACCTTTAGGAAAACCTGCAATGGGAGGCCTACCTGCTATAAGTATGTCCAGAGTTTGCAGGGGGAAAATGAGGCACATGATAAAGCTTTTTCCTGAGGACCTTCATTTCATTAAATCCCAGGAAAGACATTTTTTAAGAGTTGGAGGCCAATTATAAATAGTGCTGCAATAAACATGGGGGTACAGGTACTCTTTTGGATCAGTGTTTTTGTGTCCTTTGGGTAGATCCCTAGGAGTGGGATTGCTGGATCATATGGTAATTCCATCTCTAGTAGACCGAGGAACCTCCATACGGCCTTCCATAGTGGTTGGATTAACTTGCATTCCCACCAGCAGTGTACTAGAGTTCCTTTTTCTCCACATCCTCGCCAACATTTATTGTTGGTTTTTGTGATATGTGCCATTCTTACTGGTATAGGTGGCATCTCATGTGGTTTTAATCTGCATTTCCCTGATTATGAGAGATGTTGAGCATTTTTTCATATGCCTGTTGGCTATTTGTATGTCCTCTTTGGTGAAGTATCTTTTAAGTTCTTCTGCCCATTTTTTGATTGGGTCGTTTGCTTTGATTTTCTTGAGTCTTATGAGTTCTTTGTATATCTTTGTGATCAGTCCCTTGTCAGTTGTATAGGGTGCAAAGATTTTTTCCAGTCAGTGGGGAGTCTTTTCGTTTTGGTTAATGTTTCTTTTGCTGTACAGAAGCTCTTTAACTTGATATAGTCCCATCTGTTTATCTTCTCTCATTTTTATTGCTTTGGGGGATGCACCTTCAAATGAGTTACTGAGATGTATGTCTTGTAGCGTCTTACCTATGTTTTCTTCTATATATTTTACGGTTTCAGGTCTTACATTCAAATCTTTTATCCATTTTGAGCTGATTTTTGTACATGGTGTAAGGTAGTGGCCTAGCTTCATTTTCTTGCATGTGGCCAACCAGTTTTGCAATGCCCAAAAGTAGAGGACTGGATCAAGAAGATGTACATATACACAATGGAATACCATTCGGCAATCAATATTAAAAAACTAGGGACATTTACAGAAACATGGATGGAATTACACTTGGTGAAACAAGCCAGAAGGCAAGAGAAAAATATCAGATGACCTCACTTTTAGGAGGAATGTGGAAGAACAACAACCACAACAAAAAAAAGAAGAAAAAACAAACAAACAAAAACAAGAGAAAGCTCAAGGAAATGGGCAATCACAACCAAAAACAAACAAACAAATAAAAACTCAACAAGATCAAAAGATCAAAGATAAACCCAAGG
>JAGFMF010011632.1:5716851-5803712 GCA_019455555.1 Galemys pyrenaicus
CATAAAGAGCACAAGGGACTGAGGTGATGGTGCATGGGTGAAATGGTGGTGGGAACCCCCTGAGGACTACAAATGATGTCAAATACAATTAAATCTAATAAATTTAAAAAAAAAAGAATGCCAGTCTATCAAGTAATTATTCAAGTATGTATTGGGGAAAAAAAAAAAAGAGTTGGAGGTCAAAATCTTATAAAGAAACATACTGCCCTGGGTGGAACCACTCCATCACTTCTCAGACAAGGCTTCAGAATTCAATTGTCTTACTGGCCAACAAGAAATCTCCCTGTATAAAGCAGAGTACGGGACTCAGTGCCAACAACAGGATGGATTGTGACTATTCCCAACACTGCACCCACCCTACCATGAATGTAATCACTTTCAGAAGTGGCTTAAAAAGCTCTCAGTGGCGGAGTGGGTTAAGCAACGCACTATGAAGCAAACCGCAGCCACTACAGCATGAGTTCGATCTCTGCTGCCGGCCGAGGGGTGGGGGGGGGAGGCGGGGGACGGACGACCCACATGGCACGGCAGACCTCTCCTGCTGTGCCCGCTGCTCCCCTCAGCAGTGTACTTCTGTTGCTCTGCCTGTTCTGCTCCCCGCTCTCTGTGGTGAATCCTCTCACCCCCCCACCCCAACACACACACACCTCTGGCCTGTACCCCAGTGCTTGTATGCATAAATAAATAAATCTTCAGAAAAAAAAAAAAGCTCTCAGTTCCTGAGTTTTGCTTATGGCAGTATATCTTTGGTTATCACTATGTAAGGAAGCAAACAGGGTAATCCTCACATTCCTATGACCAGTTACCTTGCTGGCGGGAACATTTCTTGTCTGTGATCTTGGTCTCCGGGCCTCGCCCAACCACAACTACTTCCAGATGTGGAAGTTTGATTCGAAGGTGCCGGTTGTCTTGTCTTACCAACCAACACACCCGCATCATTACTCTGAGAGACAAAACAGAAGAGAATTGCTGAAAAACGAGAAAAACTAGTGCCAAGTCCCCTAGGGCCACATGCCAGCAGCACCACACATGCCATTTACCAGCTGATCATCTTGAGGCAAGTGACTTCACCTCTCCAGTCTCATTTTCCTCACTTGTAAAATGTCATAATGATAGGACTCACACAGCTGTTGTGAGGATTAAATGAGATAATGTGGGTAAAATGTTTACCTTGTACCTGAATCATGCACGGTAGGCAATCAAACGTTTGCTATGATTATTGATTGATGTACTCTTCTGTACTAGACATTAGGCTACCTGGTGAGGATCAAAGAATGACTAAACATTGTCTCTATCCTTGGGAGTGCAGTGTGGCAGACAGACTCAAATACTGATTATAATATATATAATAAGCACTGTAAGAAGGTAGTAACCAAATGTGGCATTTGCCCAAGAAAGGAATGACTTATTCCTGTAGGGAGTATTAAAAAATGCTTCATGAGGGGCCTCCCTGGTGGCTCAAGGATTTAAGCACTGCACTATGAAGCATCTGCAGCCACTACAGCCTGAGTTCAATTCCTGGCCAGGGAGGTGACTCACATAGAGCAGCAGACCTCTGCTGCCTCGCCCGCTGCTCCCCTCAAGCAGGGTATTTCAATCAGTCTGCCTGACTCTGCTCCCCACTCTGTCTTTGGCAAATCCTCTCACATCCCACACCTCTGGCCTGTACCCCAGTTCTTGTATGTATAAATAAATAAAATATTTTTTTTAAATGCTTCACGAGGAAGGGGTATTTATGCTGGTTAAGTCAATGAGTTGGCTTGACAGAGAACTCAAAACAAAAGAGGACAGTCTTCAGCCCACAGACTCCTTTATGTGTATGTGGTTTCCCTTCTTTAATTATCATAACAATCTGATGTTAGTGTTACAGGGCAACCCTGATATAAAATGGGTTTCTACACCTGCGCGCTTAGAAGACTTTTAAAGTCCCAACTCCAGGTACACGTGGCAAAAGTTATTAGCACGTTTTATTTTATGAAAGGGGAATAAAATAGTAATAACACCAAAGGAAAAAGAAAGGGATATAAATCCACAAATACCTTACCAGATTTAAGCAATGGCTCGTTGAGAGCTGGCTCCGAGTCGAATGAGATGGCTTTGAAGGAAGGGGTTTAGCTCCTTAGTAAGAAGGAAGACCCCAAGCTCACCTCTGGTTTTATAGCCAGCCTGGCTGCTTAACTCCACCCTCAGGTCCCAGTAATCCACTCTTCGATAATTATTTTATCGGATTTGTGGTTCTGGAACACTGATGGTTTGGAGTCCACACACCAATAATCCATTTAGGAACACCTTTCCCCCTAACATTAGAACAATACATTTTACTGCCACCTACCAGAAGACTATCATAATATAGAAACCTGTAATCTCTAAAGTGTGAATGCAGCACCTATGTGGTGCATTCTACCCAGCACAGCAGCAGAGGTTCTGTGTTCCTTAGAAAAATATGTATGACCACGTATCAGTAGGAGACAAAGAGACAAGACATTTGGGAGAGAGATGCTTCCTAAACAAAGGTAGACTAAAAGGGATAGAGAAGAGTCAAAAGAAACTGTGAAGGTGGACTTAATTACTGAGTACATCTGAAGAATGATAAAGGAGTACAGGAAGACATCAACCAAGATTTCTAATCTGGAAGTTCCTATTAATCAAAATGAGGGATAAATAGAAATAAAGAAAGGGTGATTTTAGATTAAAACATAATCAGATAAAGTTTAATGTGAAGCTGTACTTTTTCAAGTTAGAATATTGGGTCATATACGTTTGTTCTATGTTTAAATCAGAATTAGTTCATGATAGCTAACAAGAAAAAGAGATGACTCAATCGCCTCAAGTTTTGTGTTAATCTGAAAAGAGGCCCAAAATGATTAAACCCAAGTCAGGGAACCTGAAGTTTCCTAGTCAGATAAACTTGCTTGACAAGTAAGGTTTAAACAAGTGAGACTAGAATCTTTAACAATAATTAGTCTATCAGCGATGTCTGGTAACTTGAAACTTTAGATCTGTTAAAGTGATGGGATAAAGTAAAGAATTATTTCAGGAAAAATGATCTTACTGGTTTAATTCCAGATTGATTAGATTGAGGATTCCACCCGTGGGAGAAACTGAAACTGCAATCTGGATTTTTAAAATAGGTAACTCCATTTTGTATCTATTTCCTTCACCTTCAGTGTTTCCAAATCTCTTTTGGAAAATTAAAATTTTACTAAGTTTAATGTGAGAATTCACTAATAGCTAACTGACATTACTGAAACTTAGGTTTCCTTTTGGCTCCTTATGGTAAGGAAACTAAGAATTTAATGTCTATAAGCAAAATGTGCTTTAAGCGATTTGTAAATCCTCTCATGGGATAAAGGTGTACAACCTGGAAACTAGGAAATTTAGGTTTTAAAGATCGAGCACTAATTAAAGTATAAAATTAAAGCTAGAGGAAATAAGGTAAAGTCTCTATGTAGAGAAAGTAAGATGTATTCAGTAAAAATGGGAAAAAATATGAGGAGTATTTTTTGAGGAAAAGATTTGATCTCACTGAAACTTGTTATTTTTGGAATGGAATGGTAAAAGAAAAAGAACATAGGAGGATTATGAGAGCGGTATCTCAGAAAAAGAACTGTATGTGGTCAAGCTAGATAAGAGCAAATGACTCATTATAAGGGTGTTTTTTAATCAAGTTTGCTTTTCTTTTTAAGATTTATTTATTTATGCATACAAGAGCTGGGGTACAGGCCAGGGTCGTGGGAGGTGAGAGGATTCACCAGGGAGAGAGCGGGGAGGACAGGCAGATCGACTGAAATACACTGCTGAGAGGAACAGGGGGAGAGGCAGAAGATGTCTGCTGCACCATGTAGGCCCCTCCCTGACCAGGGATTGAACTCGTGCTGCTGTGCCACTGATGCGTCACAGAGCGGCGCTCAACCTGCTGCGCCACCAAGGAGCCCCTTTTAATCAACTTCTAACACCAGTAGTGTACTTATATAAAACCCAACTTTTTCTTTCATCTGCCAAAGGGCTAAAAGTATTTTTAAACTAAAGTGCAGACTATTAAAGTTATCTAGAGACCTGGTGCTTTAAGGGCACTGGTTAGCTAGAAAGAAATGTAGTCCTGTCAGCACTGCCTTAAGCTTGTCAGGGAAACAGATCTGCTCTTAAAAAATCTGTCCCTCCAGGTAATTAAGTATTGTTTCATAAGGGTCGAGTACTCATCCATGCAAAATCAAAGTTCAAAAAGTCTTAATTGATTAGAAGGAAATGTGGGAGGTCTTTGAGGGAGTCCTAATGCACCCTATAGAACTGTTCTCACCCCTTGTGGAAAAAGAAATACTGAGCAAATTGGGCCATTTGAGAATGCTAAAACTTCATAAGAAGCACTGTCACATAAGAAGAAATGTTAAACCTTTTAGCATGTGTTAATTACCAGTATTAGTAATAATAGTATTCTAAAATTATGCAAAATTTCTTGAAAGTCAGATATGCTGTTGTAATATTATTAGTGGTTGGTTCTGGTTATTTTAACATTGTACACCAGAAAATTGAGCAAACTTCCTTGTCAACTGTGCTGTAGTTGGATTTTAATTATAGTCATTTTGGAGTATTTTGCCATTAACACAAGTTACTACTTAACTCTGCTTTTACGTTCATGGGAGACTCATAGGAAAGGCACTCTTGCAAATATTCTAGAAATACAGGTATATTATGGAACTCAGTATAAGAAATCACAAAGCTTATGGGGAAAACAGACTAGTAAAAACTGTTAACAATACAGCAAGATTTTCCACATGGGACTAAATGAACTATGAAGTACTATATAATTTTCAAGGACATTTTGTTTGAACTATTACTGGGTTTTTTATGTTTTGCTTTTTCCTGATTTAACAAAACTTTTTTTTTTTTTTTGAGTTATGGCCTGCAGCAACGAATGTTAAACTGCATCTTTTTGAGTTCAGAACTGAAGAATTTGCTTCCTCTCTCCCAACACTATCAAAATGTAGAAAATTTTAGTGAGTATTTCTATTTCTCATGGCTATGTGATTATTTGCACAAATCCATTAAGACTCTTCTTTTTTCTCTATAATAGACTATTGGAAGCATGGTTGTATTACTATAAATTGACAAGTATGTCATGTTTGGGACCATCATTTTCAGGAATTCAGACTGACTTAATTAAGTGCCTTCAAAGAGAAGACAGCCTATCAGGAAGGAGTAAGGAAGATCACCCCTTCTGAGTTACCCAGGATATTTTGAGGATCTCAGGAGGATGCAGGTGCACAGGCAAAATCTGAGGTAAGGACTTGGCAAGGTCTTAAAGTCCTGGGAGGTCACTGAGAGCTCAATGTAGTATTCCTGATGAAAAGTTTCAGCAAAGCAAATTTTAAAATTTACATGTATATATGGTTACATGGTCTTGCTGTACTTACTGGAACCAGATTTAATTTATAAACAAATAAATTTTACTGCAATTGGCAGACTTGGAGTGAAAGAGATAAAATTACGTTTCATTAACATTTTTAAGCCATCTTATTCGAATCCTCTTAATCATCTTTTCTAAAAGAATTATTCCTTTATTGTAAGATTTGCATTTTATTTATTTTTGTGTAGAAGAACTGGGATGTAAGGCAGAGTTGGCAGGTGGGGGATGGGGTCAGGAGGGGGAGATTCACCAGTGACAGAGTGGGGAGGAGAACATGCAGATCCACTGAAATACACTGCTGAGGGGAGCAGAGGGCCAGACAGAAGGGGTCTGCTGCGTCATGTGGGTCAGCTCTCTGACCCAGGATCGAACTCAGACAGCTTTGCCACAGGAAGGTTATCATGGCAGTAGCGCTGAGACCTAACCCCTGGGCCACCATCCCTGGTGGCCCAGGGGTTAAAATCAGCGCTATCCAGCTATTGCCAGCCACTGCGGCATTGAGTTCCATCCCTACCAGGGAGCCAACCCACATATGGCACAACAGACCTCTCCTGTTTTGCCCACTGCTGCCCTCAGCAGTGTATTTCAGTAGAACCACTTGTTCTGCTCACCACTCTGTCTCTAGTGAATCCTCTCACCGCCCGGTACCTCTGGCCTAAACCCCAGTTCTTGCATGCATAAATAAAATAAATCTTCGGGGGGGGGGGGGAGTTTAAGAAACTCCATAAATATCAGTGAATGACCACCAAGCCTCAGAAGTCCAATTGTTTGACCTCAAATTTTGGCTCCACCACACACTCACTGTGAAACTTGAGGCAAGTTATTTAATCTAAGCCTTTATTTCTTCATCTGTAAAACAATGCTAATAACTGCTCTATACTACAAGACTATCACAACAGCTAAATGAGGAAATATGTAAAGTTCAGCGTCTGGCAAAAAGCAAGCATTCAACACTATTATCACTTGTGTTAAAAGTATGTAGGAGGAAAGCAGAAGCTAAGGAAGTAAAAAGATCATCTGCCAGCACTACAGATTTAGACAGACTGCATTTAGATCTGTACTGTCTACCCATAATAACAATTCTGTCTCTCAGGTGTCCTAACGATCCCCTATATAAGTCAAATTCTCAATATGCGCCAAACATGGACCACATTAATTCCAAATGGAAATTATATCCCTGCTTTGTTGACCCACTGTCACTGACTGATCTGTTTGAGAAAAGGTTTGCTTCTACCGGTCTTCTATAAAGCCTGTTGAGGGCGCTGTGAAGGCACAAGAGGCGTTTCTGGAGGAACCACCCTACCCGACAAGCTGAGCCCCTTCCTTCGACTGGAGAAAGCCCTCACTCTAATCGTCATTCTACCCGAATTTCAACCAAGTTAGAGACAGGCGTCCGGTGCCGACGGAAAACAATACAAAGTGAGACAAAAACTAACGTGAATGCGGCCGAAACAAGGGAGCAGAAAGGAAGTGAGAAACTCCTAGAGCTCGAGGGCTGAGCAAAGCTTGCCGGGAAAGAAGCCGTGAGGACGTAATTCAAACACATCGCTCAAGGACAGTAGCGGACTCGAGCTAAGGCCCACACCCGCGCCTTTCAGTCCCGCCAGCAAAGAGGAAGGCTGACGACTACCTTACCTCGAGAAGGCGGAGACAGACAAGTTCACGTTACTCCTCCATGCCCCACCACTTCCGGCGCCAAGGAATGACGTCAGACGCAGTCTGGCGAGCAACCAGTGACGCCAACAGTGACTCTCCAAAGATTGGCTGAAAGGTTCTAGGCCAGTGCCAGTCGGTCTCTCTAGTGGGAGTTGATCTAAGTGTAGCTCCTGGTAGTTATCCTGAGAACGAACTCTTTTTGTCATCTCTCTGCTGGGGAGTCACTCCCGTTTCTGCCTGTCAGTCGGGAGAGTCTTCGGGCAACTAATAATGGCCTTTTCTAGGTGGCAGTGCAGCTTACCACCTTATAAAGCCATCTTTTCCACCGTACACAGTACCTGCGTAGCATTGCTTTCCCACCCCTTTTCTAGTCGACCACGGGCTTTCTCCTCTGTCACGGTGCAAAGGACTGAAGGGACTACACGAGGAAACCTGCTAAGTTTTTTTAGTGCTGTCTTCACTAAACGGCCTTTCTGGGGAACAAGCAGAATGCTGAGATTTTTGCTGCTTTTCATAGCAAATCCACAATGTTCCTAAGAGTCATGTATTGCAGTTAATCGAAAGCATTTTAGCAAATAGAAAAGTCCTACCTTATGAGTGAAGGCTAAATTTACCATTTTTCACCAGCTCCATTGAAACTGAGTTAAGGGTCATTCCCAAGCAAGATGGAATATTGTTACCTTCCACAGAAAAGCAGATTTAAGAGTATGGTGAAGATGCCAGCTATCAAAATAGAGGGTGGCTGATCTTCCAGGAAACACAGGAGACTTGCCTTATTAGCAGAAAAGATTCAGGTTTATGTTAGGGTCACACCAGGATGCGGGGAACATAGGAAGCATCTTAGTGGTTATTCAGACCTTGTGGCAGTGTAATGTGGTTCACAATGTTCCAGGTAAAAAGAGGCGATTGGCCATCTGATTAGGTTTTTTTGTTCCCTCAAAATTAAATTTTCCTTAGCACTTGTTCTACCTAATCTGCCTTAGTGAATCTTGTATTCAGGACTGGGTTTAATTATTCTAATTGGACTATTCATCAATTGTGCATAATTGGGCAGCTTCTACACCCAGCCTATTAGGTCTAGCACACTGTCATAGGGTATTACTGGACAAAGTAGCAAAGTCACATGGCACAAATCATGGTCAAGGGCAGGACTTAAGTCTTTCAGAAATTCAGAACCAAAGAGTGATCACAAGTAGAAATAAAGAAATTGAGACTAGCCTGCAGTATTACCTAGTGTAGTTGCCCTCAAAGTGCAATCCTTGGATCGGTAGCTGCTACAGGAATTTGTTTTAAATGCAAATTTATTGGACCGCACAAAGGCTTACTGATCCAGAAACTGGGGAGTGCCAGGAAATGTTTTAAGGAGCCATCCAGGTTATTCTGATGCCTGCTCACGTTCAAGATTCACTGATAAAGCCTTCAAACTATTCAACATAATACATTTATTGTGCATATTATGAGTTCCTGCTCAAGGCTTTTTTAAAAATAATTTATGTATACAAAAGCTGGGGCAAAGGCCAGAGTTGTGGGGGATGGTGGGAGAGAGGATTCACTAGAGACTGAGTGGAGAGCAGAACAGGCAGACAGACTGAAAAACACTGCTGAGGGGAGCAGCAGGCAAGGCAGGAGAGGTCTGCTGCATCATGTGGGTTCCCTCCCTGGCCTGGGATAGAACTAGCACTGCAGTGGCTGCTGAAGCCCTACTGTGCACTGCTCAACCATTTCTCCCACTAGGGAGGCCCTGCTCAGGACTTATTTTGGGTTTTTTTTTTTTCAGCTAAAAATTTTGTTTTTTAATTGTCACAAACCATATTTAACTATCTTACTCATTTTTTAAATTTTTAAAAATTTTCTTTTAAGTATAAAGTTCAATAGTGTTGGGAACATTCACACTGTAGTGAATCCTATCTGCAATTGTTTTCACTCTTGCAAAACTAAAACTATTCAACAACTCTCCATTTCTTCCTCCCCTAATCCCTACTATTCCTGTTTTCATGAATTTAACATTCTAGATACCTCATATAAGTGAAATTATACCAGAGATACATACATTTGTCTTTTTGTGACTGGTTTATTTCACTTAGCATGAAATCTTCAAGTTTTATTCACTGTAACATCAAAACTACCTTTTTAAGACTAACACTCCATTGCACGTACACATCACACTTTATGTATCTATCAATGGATGTGTAGATTGCATCCACATTCTTGTTATGAAAATGCTACTATAAACACAGATGTACAAATATATCTTTGAGATCCTGCCCTCAATTACTTTGTACATATACCAAAAAGTGGAATTGCTGTTATAATTCTATTTTTAAGTTAAGGAAGCACCCACTGTTTCTCGTAGCAGTTTACATTTTTTACATTTTATATTGCACCAACAGTAAACAAGCGTTCCAATTTCTCTACATCCTCACCAAAACTTGTTTTTTCAGTTTGTTCTTTTTTAGTTATCCCAATGGGTGTGCCTTTAATTGGCATTTCTCTGATTAGTGATGCTGAACACTTTTTTTTTTCCAGATTTCTTTAAATTTACTTTTGTGTAGAAGAACTGGAGTACAGGCCAGAGGTACAAGGTGGTGAGAGGATTCACCAGAGACAAAGTGGGGAGCAGAACAGGCAGATCTACTAAAATACACTGCAGAGGGGAGCACTGAGCAAGATAGGAGAGGGCTGCTGCACCACGTGGGTCACCAACCTGGCACTGGATCAAACTCATGCTATAGTGAATAGCCTGATAGCACTGAGACTTTAACCCCTGTGCCACCAGGGAGGCCCATGTGTTGAAGCCTTTTTAATTTAATGTTCGTTGGCCACTTGTATATCTGGAGAAAGATCTATTTGAGTCCTTTGCCAATTTTTGAATTAGATTATTTTTTTGTTGCACTGTAAAAGTTTTTTTTTTATATACTGCATATTAGCTCCTTAACAGATACATGATATACAAGTATTTTCCCATTCTATAAGTTGCCTTTTTCATTTTTCAGTCATGCCCTATGATGCACAGAAGTTTTTAAACTTATGTAGTCCACTTTACCTATTTTTGCTGCTAATGTTTTTGGTTGTTATAGCCAAGAAATCACTAGAAGTTTTCCTACTATGTTTTCTAGTTTTAGATCTTACAATTAGGTTGTTGACACATTTTATTTTTTATATTGTATAAAGTAAAGGTAGAACTTTATTCATTTTTCATGTGACTATCCAGTCTTCCCACCACATCTCTTCCCCCACTGAGTGTTCTTTATTTACAACCTTATTGTATATCATTTTGTAACAAGAAAAACCCCTAGGGAAAGAGGAGGTTCAAGGTTCCCTGCCCCAACCAAGGAAGGGTAAAACTAGGCAGGGAGGGAAAGCTAGAAAAGACTGAGAGAAGGAAGGAAGGAGATCAAGAAAAGTACTTAAGGAGCCACGTGCAGCAGAGATATGAAAAAACCATGCTTGCTTCTTGGCCCTGGACTTGTACCAGGGACTTGGGATTGAGAGAAGAAGACACTTGAAAGAGACAGAGGGTGAGAAACCTGTGAGGAGGCTGACAATGGTATCCTTTATCTTGACTTGGGTTTTGACTTTTCCTTTTCCTTCCAGTCTTCCAGGCCTGGCCTCTTCTTCCCCTTTTCTAGAGGTCCCCACCAAAAGGTACCTTCAGACTTTTGGGCCTCAGCAGTCCTGCTTTGGGCAAACCCTGTGTGGAGGGACATTTACCCATAAGGGGATGGACAACTGAGTGCTTGATTTGGAAACTATTCTTTCCCTTTCCTTCACTCTATCACACACTAATTGTATTAAAGTTATTTTCTAGTGAAGGTCTTACTAGAGTATGTTTAGTTTTGATGCAGCAGATGGCAGAACCTATTTAGAGCAGGCAGGTTGGGGGGCCAAAGGGTACCCCTCACTCATCCCTGTAACAATTTGACTAGAAATACAAGGGTTTATTTCTGGGCTCGCTATTCTATTCCATTTTTGTGTATGTCTGTATGACAATACCATCCAATTTTGAAAATAGCACCTTTTGTGGTAACTTTTGAAATTAGAAGTGTGTAACCTCCAAATTTGTTCCTCATTTTCAATTCTGTTTTGGCCGTTCGGCTCAGTGGGGGGAGGGGGGTAATTTTTTTAATTCCATGAATTATAAATTAGAATGACTTAACATAAAAACCAGGATCCTTGATCTCTTAGGGGAAAAATCAATACCAATAAATTAGTAAATTTTGGCAACAAATGCCAATTAGCCACTGTTTCCTCTCACTGGTTATATAACCTGTCTGACCCCCTAAAGATCCTTTTATCTTTTAGACTTTGAGACTCCTGGTCTAAAAGAAAGGCAGTTGGAGCCAAAAGACCAATGTGGGGAGACTGCAGTGGTTTGACCCAGAGATATGCTCAGAAAGAATAGTATAGATTTTGGGGCCTCCCTGGTGGCACAGGAGTTAAAGACACGGAGCTATCAAGATTTCATCAGCCACTACAAGCACGAGTTCGATCTCGGGTCAGGTAGCTGGCCCACATGGTGCAGCAGACCTCTCCTGTCTCACCCGCTGCTCCCCTCAGCAGTGTATTTCAGTAGATCTGCCTGTTCTGCTCCCCATTCTGTCTCTACTGAATTCTCTCACCTCTCCATTCCCTAGCTCTTATATGCATAAATAAATAAATCTTAAAAAAAAGAAGCAAAGCAGAGTCTTGGGAGAGAAAAAAGCTAGGAAACCTTATTTTGCTTTGGGTTTTTTGGAAGGATAGCAGGAGAAGAGTCTGGAAGGAAAGACCTGTGAAAGAAAACTAAACTAGGTCCAGAAAGATGAAAAGGAAGCAGACAAGACTTATGGAAGAATATTCTAGGTCTGTGATCTGAAGAAAGAGCATGTACAAAAGCCCTACAGCAGGGCCTTTAGCATATCCTTTCAAGCATGACAGAAGTCCGATGGAACTGAAGAGTAGGTAATGAAAGGGGAAAAAATGGTGAGATCTGAGCAAGGGTAAGATAGTAAATCATTCAGAAACTGTAGGTAGGTTAGTCCTATCTTCAATGAAAAACTCCTGAGGAGTCAGCCAAGGAGTGATATTATTTGATTTTCATAGTGACTGCTGTGAGGGAAGGGCAAGAATACAAAGATTGACAGCAGAGTTTACTGACATAGTACAAAGGCTGCTGGCAGGGAAAAGAAAGAAGTGACTGATTTCAAAAGATAATTTCAAAGCAGAATCAACTAGATAAGACATATTCTCCACTGTAGGCAGACCTCAGTCAGATGCCAAGTAAAAAAAGTCACTTGGTAGGGATAGGACCAAACCCCAGTAAGCACTAAATATAGTTGCACAGATTCATAGATTCAACAACTTCTCAGTGCAAGCACCTGTGACTGTACCTACAGACTTTGTGTGACCCCAAGAGTCTTCTCTGGCTGCATACAGGCCAGAAGTGAGGAGGTTTATGCCCCAGAGAGCAGTAGTGAAATGATTAAAAGAAGTGGATAGGTAAACTTCCCTCACCACTGGGATGAAACAATTTTTCAAGCACAAAACACACTGTCTCCTAGAGACTCAGCAGCAAGATTAACCCACAGTTGCCCAGAGTGGTTTGCACATTAATCCACCTGTACTGGCCCCCTTCCTAACGTCTTATCAAGTCTCCTCCCCTCTACTGACTTTTTGGAATCATTTCCAAACTATTGGCACTCAAATCCTTCCCTTGATGCTTACTTCTGGCAAAATTCAATCTAACACACTCCTCACTATTTTCTATTGATTATCACTTTCCCTCTCTTTTTAGAGAAATTAGTAATTTCATTTGCTCTCCAGCTTTTTTTTTTTTTAAAGGTTTATTTATTTGTGAATACAAGCACAGGGATACAGGTCAGAGGTATGGGGGGGATGGGTGAGGATCCACCAGAGACAGAGTGGGGAAGAGAACAGGCAGATAGACTGAAATACACGGCTGAGGGGAGCAGCGGGTGAGACAGGAGAGGTCTGCCACGCCATGTGGGTCACCTCCCTGATCGGAGGCAGGGGTCGAACTCGTGCTGCAGTGACTGCGGTTTGCTTCATAGTGTGTTGCTTAACCCATTGAGCCACCAGGGAGGCCCCGCTCTCCAGCTTTTTAATGTCATGATGCAAAGGTGAAATTATATTTGCAGAGCACACTGGAGTAAATTTAAGGTCTATGGGGAATTTGGCAAGATTATCTATTTATAATTATATATAAGAAAAATATTTGGGAAGATAATTTAGGCTAACTAGCCAAATATTTTTAATGTTTTTGTGAATATTACCCTTCCTTGATGTTAGGTTTCATGATGAAATAGACATATTTCTGACACTACTTTATTAATTATAATATTTTCAAATTCTTGGTGACACACCCGTAACTGGCATAGAGTTCTGTTCTATACACTCCATGCTCAAGCTGATGTATCCCTAAATTATATCCTACAATTTAACATCTTCCACCTATAATTTATACTTTGTTTTCAACTCTTTCTTTTAGCACTGGTTAGCTCTTCCCACAATATGGTGATTTCGTATCTTAACTCTTTCATAGTTCTAAGTATCCAAGAGTTTAGGGGATAGTAACTGCAATCCCAGGTACTAACATTTACGCAACTGATGGTTCATGTTAAGAGATTTAATTTCAATTCAGCAATTCTTACTTGTGCAGATAATGGTTGTTGTGGTAGCCTCTCATGAAATTTCTTAGAAACATATTAAGAAGAAAGTCAGAGGAAGTCCTAACAGCCTGCCTTAACTTCCACCTTATGTATCTCTTCATTCCTAGTCTTAGAGCAGTACTATTGAACTTTTTGCCCTTCAACCACCTCCTCCCCGATACTCTAGTAGACAGATGAGCTATCTCTGCTAAGCCCTGGACCAACTGCAGTGCTCTACTGCATTCCCTGATGTTCAGGCTATTTCCTCCGGAATGCTCTTTATATTTTCTCCCTAAATCATTCCTGCCTTCTCCAATCAATTCACAATGCAACCAGAGAAAATATTGCAAAACACAATCTGATCATGTCACCCCGTTAAATCATTTCATGGGCTTCCAGCGCTCATCCAATAATAAGTAAACTCACTGTGTAGTCTTAACTTTTATTTTTAAAGATTTTTATTTATTTATGCATATAAGAACTGGGATATGACCAGAGGTGTGGGTGGCAAGAGGATTCACCAGAGACAGAATGGGGAACAGAACAGGCAGATCTACTGAAATACACTGCTGAGTCGGGGAGCAGCGGGCAAGGCAGGAAAGGTCTGCTGCACCATGTGGGCTAGCTCCCTGGCCAGATATTGAACTTGTGCTGCAGTGACTGGTAATAGTTTGATAGCGCTGAGACTTTAACCTTTGCACCACTAGGGAGTCCCATCTTAACTTGTATATTCTGGAAGGTTTCTTTTGAGCAGACTTAAAAGTAGAAAAAAGTCTTGTGGCTATCTAGATGAGATGGGAAGTCATCAAAGGGTTTTAATCAGAAATGTGACTTTCTTTGAGCTCAACCACCTCACAGTGACATTTTTTTTATGGCACCAGTTTCTCAAAAATAGGGAATGGTTTCTAACTCTTACATTTCCTCAAATCTTGATGTCTGTATTCATGAACCACCACATTAGAAGCCTCTCTGCAGCAGGCAGTGAGCTAGATGGTTGGAAGGATTGAAAAGTCAGTAAGCCAAACCCAGCTCTGGCACACATTCACCTTTCACACACTTACCTTTGAGCTTTTCTACTCTCCTGATCTTGCTGGCATCATTCCTGCTAATCTTTCAGATACTGACCTGGCTTCTCTTCCCCCCTTTTGTCTTTTTCATTACTTCAGACAGGATGCCCTGCCACATTTTTCCGACCAGACTTTGCTCCTTTCACGTCAAATTTGCTTATCTACACTTTTACACTATTCAGTCAACCCTACTTTGTCACTCTTTTCCAGCTCTGGATGTCAAAGTAACACTACCAGATTAAATTTACTCTTGACTTCAGGACATTTGATACAGAAGAGACTTCATCTCACACCTATGTGACTCCTCCTTGGATATCTTAGAGAGAAGGGATATGATATGTGATTAAAAGGAAAAAAAGAACAAAACATTTTTTAGAACACATAGATTTAGCCTCACCATCTGTAGTGAGGTAGTCTATTGCTGTAGCAGACCTTACTGATGCTTACCTGCCCTTACGTAGTCTGCCCCGACAATAACTGTGAAATCTGGCTAAGGGTCTGGCTTTGGCAATACAACATTAACAAGTATGATGTGAATCTTGATAGTGCTTGAAGCTTTAGGACCTGTCCTCTTGAGGTACTCCTGTTTGGAACCCAGGTGTGAGAAGCCAAGTTTAGCCACAAAGGAGATCTTATGAAGAAGAACTGGTCCTAACCAACAGTCCCAGGTGAGCTCCCAGTCAACAGATAGCATGTGAGTGGTCTAGCTTGGAAGGACTCTGCAGTGCTAGACAAGCCATCACAGTAGTCACCACTTGTAGAAAGAAAGGGGGAGAAAGATGGAAGACAGATGAGGGGCCCCTGCCTTGCCTGAATTGCAGAAATAGTTGTTACTTTGAGCCACCATTGGGAACAGTTTGTCACAGCACTAGAGAATCAAAACACTTAAAAAAAAAAAAAAAGGCATTGTTCCTATGGTGTGCTGGAACACTTAAGAAATGTCTAAACTTTGAGTTGATTCAAATTCCTTAAGCAAAGAATCATTTTATATACTGTTAATTGTTAGTTTAATGTTGCCCTGGTGCATCTATAGACCCATGAGGGAAGGGATTATGTCTGTCATAATTTACTTTAGTTAGAAAAGAGAGGCATATAGTAGGCACTCAGTATTTTAGTAAATAAATATTATGGGGTCTCCCTGGTGGCACAGTGGGTTCAGGCACAGCACAATTTAAAGCTATCAGCAGCCACTGCAGCACAAGTACGATCCCAAGCTAGGGAAGTGACCCACACGGCGCAGCAGACCTCTCCTGTCTCAACCGCTGCTCCTCTCAGCAGTGTATTTCAGTCAATCTGCCTGTTCTGCTCCCTACTCTGTCGCTGGTGACTCCTCTTACCCCCCACACCTGTAAAATGTACCCCAGTTCTTATATGTGTAAATAAATCTTTTTAAAAATGAACACTATGCTGATTAGCTACATTAGTTCTTCTGTTTGAATAGGATTGTAATTCTTATGACCATTATTATATGTAGTAAACAATTATATAATATCTACTACATAAAAACACTATTTTAAGTACTTTACATGTAGTAACTCCTTTGGTTCTCATAATAGGCCCATGAGCTAGGTAGTATTTTTATCCTCTTTTGCAGATGAGAAAACTGAGACACAGAAAGGTTGAAACTATCTTGACTGTAGTAGTGTCAGGAATCAAACCTAGAGTGTCAGTCTCCAGAATCCATATTCCTAAGCACTACCTCATCTTTCCCAGTTTCCCAGGCTAGGTTTGACTATGGCACTGCTATGAAACAAGAGCAAGGTAAGGTCATGCAGCACAAGATGGAGAGCATCTTCATCACGATGAAGACATCATGTGACCATGCAGATAAAAAGCTACATGTAGGGGCCAAGTTCCTGCTCTGAAACACCTTTACAATGTCAATGACAAGAAGATGACAGCCAAAAATGAGAGGTGGTGATACTTACTAGGAACAAAGACCCTCAAACCCGGTTCTATTCCCAAGCCTCTAACTTTGCCAGTTAAATTGACTGAACCCCAACCTATAAGTTCAACTAAACCCCAATCTTCGCACAGCACTGTAAAAAGCACTGCATCAATACAGCTAGCTCAGCACCAAGTCTTTTCATGGCATGTCTACTGTGACCTGTGACTGGCTTTCTGATGCTCAGCAGCACCCAATGGCAAAGGCTTATCCTGGCATTGTCATCAGCACAAGCTCTGCTCAAAAGGACACCCTGGAGCTCCCTGGTGGCACAGCGGGTTGAGCGTCGCACTGTGAAGCATCACAGCACAGCAGCGCGAGTTTGATCCCCGACCGGGAGTGGGGGGGACCCACATGATGAGGCAGACCTCTCCTGCTTTGCCCGCTGCACCCCTCAGCGGTGTATTTCAGTACATCTGCCTGTTCAGCTCCCCACTCTGTCTCTGGTGAATCCTCTCACCTCCTGTGCCTCTGGCCTGTACCCCTGCTCTTGTATGCATTAATAAATATATCTTTAAAAAAAAAAAAAAAGACACCCTAGATGTGGGAGTCTGGGTATAAGCCAAGAGCATTCTCAAGGGCACCTGCAAATTGACCTCCTACTTTAACAAGTACAGTACTTTCTTGACTGAACACCACCACAACCAGCAAGTGCACACACATATACACATTCACACACAACCTTACTCTCATATCTGGAGAAGACATGAGAAATTTAACATTGAAATATTTAAATGGCAGTTTAACCCAAGCTACAAAAGGGAGTACAGACATGGGGAAAGGGATTTGAGGGACCTTCCAAGAAGGAGTCTTTGAACTGGGTTTTCTTCATTTGACATTCACTCAAAAATTACTTTTTTTTTTAAGATTTATTTTATTTATGCATCTAAGAACTGGGGTATAGGACAGAGGTGTGGGTGTGGGTGAGAGGCTTCACCAGACAGAGTAGGGAGCACAATAGGTGGATCTACTGAAATACACTGCTGAGGGGAGCAGCAGGTGAGACAGGAGAGGTCTGTTGTGCCATGTGGGTCATGCTGCATTGGCTGCTGATAGCTTCATTGTGCTGAGACTTAACCCCTTGCTCCGTGAGGGAGGTCCAACAAATACTTCATGATATCTGCTATATGCCAAAAATTATTCTAGGCATGGGAGATAAACTGTTCTGACACCATTATCACTGCAATGACCGTCCACCTCAGAGGCATTGCTTAACCTATTGAATTGCTTTCTGGTATGTTGTTGCATCAGGATGTAACAGGCATCTCTGTGAAGTGGTCACCTGTCAGAGCTGCAGAACTGGTGTCAAGGACACTGCTGCTCACATAACACAATGTTTTCTCTCTTTTTTTAATTTTTTAAAATATTTATTTATTTATGCATACAAGGGCTGGGGTACAGGCCAGAGTCCAGGGAGGTGAGAGGATTCACCAGAGACAGAGTCAGGAACAGAACAGGCAGACTGACTGAAACACACAGCTGAGCGGAGCAGCGGGCAAGGCAGGAGAGATCTGCTGCGCCATGCGGGTCCCCTCCCTGCTCGGTGGCAGGGATCGAACTCGAGCTGCAGTGGCTGTGGTCTGCTTCACAGTGCGTTGCTTAACCCACTGCACCACCAGGGAGGCCCCACAATGTTCTCTTTATGCGCATCCCTGGGAGACAGTCCAATCTGATCTTAGTTCCATAAATAATTTTACTTCTCCAGAGTTAACAGGTTTGTGTTTATCTATGGACACCATGAATTATGCGCAATGAGGCTGTCAGCACAGACACAAATTCATGGCCGAACTGTAGCAAATGTGAAGGTCATTCCCACATGCATTTTCAGCTTGTCCCTGGTTCCATTTTGTCTCTAATCATGTTTTTATTTCTTTATTCACTAATGTATAGCCTCTTGGTATGTATGTGTTCTGCCTTTTGAGTTTTTCTTGTATCCTTGGAAGTGGCTGTCCTTGGAAGTGCAAGTCCCTCCTACAAGGGGACTTCACCATCAATGTTTGTAACAGATTATACATATTTACATGCATGCTATGGAAGTGTCCACAGAAGGAAGTGGGAACACAGAGGACTTAAAAATCAATGAAGAATATTAGAGAAGACCTTGCAAAGGGTCATTGCTTCAGTTGTATTTTTCTTTTGTTGAAGTTACTACAGAATGTATTTAAAATGTGAGAACTGTTAAACAAAATTAAATGGTTGGCAAGTTCAAGAAGATAGTCTTTAAAAGCTTGCAGAGGGAATTTTTTTTGTATCATGGCTTCATGAGACACCACAGAATTTATTTGCAACAAATTGAGGCTACTTCCTTAACAGTTACTGACAAACTATGGGCAAAACAACTCAAATCTGCATCAGAATTTATGCGCAGAAAATGAAATTCAAATGGAATGTTAATCTAAAAGATACTTTGATAGCAAAGTGAGATTTAAAAAAAGTCAAATAATTATCTAGTAGCTATATACAAACAAAATATTATCAACTACATTATTCAAATAAAATGAGGACAAACAGGATTTAGGACTTTAAATTATCTGGATGAAAAGCCTCAGACTTGGAAGGGCTATTAAAAATCATCTGGTCACAAAAAATAGAACAAAATAATCACTTGGTCAGTGACATACCTGAGCAGCAGTACTCGTCCTTAAATCTTCACTGTACCTTGCAGGTAGACCGCTGGTATTGGAATTTCTCTAGGTTGTGTGGTAGCTGTGTGAGAAAAAGAGTACATTGTTTTCATTGTAAAGGGGAAAAAAATGTCAAAAAGGACACATGTGGTTTTTTTTTAAGATTTATTTATTTATGCATATAGGAGCTGGGATGTAGGCAAATGTTGCGAGGGGTGAGAGAATTCACCAGAGACAGAGTGGGGAACAGAACAGGCAGATCTACTAAAATACACTGCTGAGGGGAACAGCGGGGAGACAGGAAAGGTCTGCTGTGCTCTGTGGTCACCTGTCTGGTTGACCCTGATCGAACTCATGCTGCAGTGGCTGCTGGTAGCTTCCTAGTGCTGAGACTTATCCCTTGCACCACCAGGGAGGCTGCAGGGATTTTTTTTAAGGCAACTAAGAATCACTAGTTAAGGTCACAAGTTATTTCTACATAATTTGAATTAGGAGGGAACTTAACATTTTATAAAAGTTTGATTTTTTCAAACATAAGCTATATTCCAATAGGTTAAATACCATAAAATTACAAATTTTCAAATACAAATTTTTTGTTCACAAAATATTCCAAAATTCAAAAGGATATATTGCAATAATATCTTCCTCCCCATCTGCCTCTCCCCAGCACCTAGTTCTTCCCACAGGCAACCATATCATAGGTTCTGTGTAAACTTCTAAAATGTTCTGTGCACTTACAAGCAGATAAATACATAGTTCTCCTTTTTATAGCCAACTTTTATACCCCTTAATCTTTATTCCGAATGAGGAATTAAGGTACGTAGTGAACATGCAGATTTTAAAAGTATTTTCAAAATTTTACTTCAATTTATGTTGGCAATCTCAAAGTGGTGTTACATTATCTTTCTCAACGTTTTGGGGACTTTAGTTAGGCTCCTGAGGCAAAAAGAAGCACTCAACAAGGTAATATGTAGCAAACATGAGAGATGGCCACACCTACTGGGGAAACTTGAAGTGATCTGATAATATACCATACTGGTGATTATTCCATATAATTAACCAATGTTGGAGTCACAAATGCAGTTCACGTTTTGATAAGTAGGGAGTTTAGGATCACAACACCCACATATCACAGGAACAGTATTAATTTAGCTATCATTTGTTCATTGTAAATTGTTCATGTTTTTACACTTGCTGGTCTGGGATATTCATCTGCATGATGTAAGATTCTCTTCTCCTTAGTACCTCAATACCCTTCTTTAATAAGTATTTTTCACACAACTCTTCCTTCTTTCCTGTGGTGAGCTCCCTAAGGGTACATGATACCAAGATCTAGTACCCTGCCTGGCAGTATTAGATTTCTAGTAAGCGTTGGTTACAAGAAAAGAAATTATCACCAGAGGTGATACTCAAGGTCACATCTAAGATGGAAAAGTTAAGTGTCAGCCAGAGCAAAAGCAGAAGTGGAAAAGCGTTTAGGAAACTGCAGACAGCCAGTAACACTGGAGAGCACACTTCAAAAAAAATAGACAAGGCATGGGGAATTTTACCATCACCATAATGTTCAAAATGCTCAGTTTATGGGGATACTTGGTGGGGAGGGAAGAGGGGAAGGGTGGAGGGTAAATGGGAACATGGGGCACTGAGGTGATGGTGCACTGGTGTTACCATGATAGGGAATACATGGGGATTACAATTAATGTCAAATATATGTAAATTTAAAAAAAATTTTATATTAAAAAAAAATGCTTAGTTTGGCCAGATATTCCAAAAGATGGTGCTTGAGTAGCTGTGAAGTCTCACCTCTTGCTTTTCCAGCTCTCTTAGCTCTTCTATCCGATTACTTGGCATTTCCTTAAAAAAAAAAAATGCCATATGCTTCTACACCTTAACCTTTTTGTGCTTCTTTCTGGGAACACCCACCTTAATTAAAAACTCAGCTCAAGTGCCACTTTCTCATAACTTTCCTCATTCCTTCAGATTGACATAGGAGCCGCTCCTCTGCTGGCCACTATCTTGTTCCCTTGTACAGTGCACTGACTTCTCTTGCTCCCCGTGGAAATCCATGCCATATAAGCTGGGCTTTTTCAACTCTGCATTTCCAGCTTCCTTGGTAACAGACACTTCCATGTTTGTTGTGTTATTGAATAAGGGAGAGTTTTCCATAATGCCCCTGTCCTTATAATTCAAAGTCCAATGTCTCACTTTGCAGACTGTAGATCCATATTCACAGGCCGCTGAAACCTAAAAGTTGGGTCAAATAATTAAAATAATCTGTCAGTTAACCTCTCGGTAGTACTCTGGCTAGCCAAAACAGGTGCAAGTCTGGCCTTCAGTTTGCACCAACGCATTCCAAACACTTCCCTGTTCAGCGCTGCCCTAAATCAACGTGTAGGAGACAGCAAGGCCCACAAGATAACATGTGTCAAGGGGACTGGACTTGCACAAAGAACTCTTAGAACGGTGCAGTTTGGCCATCTACGAGGCCAAGGATTGCACCAGAAAAGGCGCAAGAGCCAAAGGCCTGTGAGCTTGTAGGGCCAGGCCCATCTTGCTCAGCATTTCTCGCTCGCCAGTTCCCAGAACTTTAAAGTTAAGGTATCAGGCAAAGAAGGTTCCTGGCGAGGAGGAGGCATGGGGAGGAGGCTTTGTTCAGTTGTTCCCATCTGCGCTCCAAACCACACCGCCGGAGGCCCCGTTCCGAGGCCTTCCGACTGTCGCTGCAGGTGGTAGCGGCAGCTCTGCTTTTAGAGAACCCCCGAGTTGGCCGGAAGTACAGCACTCCTAGGCAATCTCCGCTCCAGCCAGAAGACCTCTCCTCCGCCAACGAGAAAAGCAAGGGACGCCAGAAAGTTACACGAGCCCGGGGAAACCATGCTTGTGCCCACCCCCACAAGGCCAAACGTCTCAGTGTCAACCCTTCCCAGCCCCGGCGCCCCCGCGCCGTTGTCCAGGTAACAGCGGGGCGGCGGCGGCGGCCAGGAGGGGCGGGACTTCCGGCGGGTGACGCGTTTGAGCTCGGCTACAAAAGACGACGGATGCGGCGCGCCGGGCGGAACTTTCCAGAACGCTCGGTGAGAGGCGGAGGAGCGGCGGCTGCCCGAGCTGCGCACAGCAACGCGCTCCTTCCCGCTCCCCCTTACCGGCCTCGGCCCGCTCACCGGTGAGTTGCAAGCCTCGCGCGTCCCCTCTTCTCAAGGTCGGTGCCATTGGTGGCACCGGGAAGCCGGATGGAGCCACGGTCTGGAGGCAGTTGGCTCCCGCGTGGGCCGGAGGGTTGTCGGTTCCTGTTTCAGGGTCTCTTTCGGCGTGCTGCTGTGGTGCCTCGGCCACCGATCTCCGGCACCCCGTGAGTCGGTCTGAGATCTTAAGTAACCTTCCTCCACTCCCCAGCTAGCTTGGCGTCCCCAAGGAGCTGCCGCCCTCGGCTTCTCCGTGCGCGCCCCCTCCGCCCGCTTCGCCTGCGGTGGGGGCGGGGGGAACGCTCGGCGACCCTGCGCGCACGCGCAGAGGGAGGCAGGGGCGAGGGGCTGCGGGAGGAGCCCGGCGGAGGCTGCGGCTTTCGATTCTCCGTCTCCCCTCCCTCTCTTTGTTTAGGACTGGACTTCTACCACCCTTTCGATCCAGGGTGGGAGGGAGAAAGGAAGGAAACCTTAACGGTCGGAGCCAAGAGTGGGGGGAAGCCTAACGACACAAACTACGGCTGGTGGGGCGGTCAGAGTGGAGCTGTTAAGTCCTGTGATTGAGGGGGAGGGGAGCTTGCTTTCTGGCGTTGGTGTTCTTAATCGGTTTCATAAAGCCACTCCCTCTCCCCTGCTTGTGCCCAAATGTCTTATAGGGAGTGTATGGTTTATCAGATTTGCCGAAGATAATTATAATGTAATAACGAATGGACTGAACCTATTAGTGCTCCTTTTGGTAACTGCTATTTGTCACTGCTGGGAAAGGAAAACAAAAAGAATCCAGATAAGTCTATGAAGGCTTTCTTGTGGAGAGTAAAAACCAGCTGCTCCGAAGAGACTTGAATTCTGATAATTATTAGCTTATATTTATTTTGAGATTGAAGGCTGAATTATCAAAGAAATTGTTGTCTTGCTAAAGTTTAGGAAAGGCAGTGTTTTTATAGACATATTTGGCAAGGAAGAGACTTCTTAACTCTGATTTTACTAATTAAAACCACTAGTTGAAAGTAAATTAAAATTGTATTTTTTCCTAATACAGGCTGTAGAAGATGGTGAAAGAAACTACTTACTATGATGTTTTGGGAGTCAAACCTAACGCCACCCAGGAAGAATTGAAAAAGGCATACAGGAAACTGGCCTTGAAGTACCACCCTGATAAGAATCCAAATGAAGGAGAGAAGGTAAGTGATGTATACATATTCTGAAATGTAGCTGAATAGTACTTGCCAGGTGTAGAGTGTTTCCATTGTGGCCTGAAATTTAGTGTCTTAACAATATAGTGGCCTAGTTTGTAACAACAATTGTGTTTTTTAAAGTGAAATGTATTCTCCTTTCCCAAAACAGTTCAAACAGATTTCTCAAGCTTATGAAGTGCTCTCTGATGCAAAGAAAAGGGACTTATATGACAAAGGAGGAGAACAAGCCATTAAAGAAGGTGGAGCAGGTGGTGGTTTTGGCTCCCCCATGGACATCTTTGATATGTTTTTTGGAGGAGGAGGAAGGATGCAGAGAGAAAGGAGAGGTAAGACAAAACTAATGCACAGGGGGAAAGTCTTGAATTTGCTGTTTTAAATGTTCACATGTTGGTGTACTATTACACTGACTGAACAGTCACTCTGATTTACAGTATAGGTTTTGTGCTTTTGTGTATTTTTTTTAACATTTTAGAAGGATAAGTTTATTAGGAACAGGAGAAAGAAAAAAGGTACTTCTACAGGCATGGGCAGACAGGAGAGCTGCCTTTTGCCATGGCAGCTACAGTACATATTTTAAAAAGGAGATATCTTGTAACTAAAAATAGGCAAGCCAATCAAGTGCTACCAAATGAGTACTTCTAAAGCTCTAGAGATGTATGTATGCTGACAACTTTTGTAGGTTATCTTGTATAAGTTAAAGGAGCAAAGTATAGGAAGGTAATTTTCAAAGCCATTTTTGCAGAGCTTATTTAATATTCCTAGGAATCCAGTGGGAGAAACAGTGATGTTTTTCAATCAAGTGGAGTGAAACTTCAGTAACCTAAAAACTTCAAGGTCATAGAGACAAGTTGGGCACAAGTTCATTGCCTTTAGATGTAATTTATCTGTCCGATCTTGCTGTAGCTTTATCATGTCAAAATAAGTGCCCTTAACATTTAGCAGAAATGTGTTTTTGCAGGCTGTGGAAATAAGTGAGTACAGACAGTTCTATTTTGTTCCCATTATAGATTGTACAAACTAACATGAATTAATGGATAGAACCCATTTTAGGGAGGGCAAACTTCAGTTTCACTTGAGCTTTTTAAGATTCAGAAATAAAACTGGAAATTACTTAGTTTCTTGAAGGAGGAATTTATTTTTTAAGGAATTCACCTTAATTTGCCATCAAGAGCAACTGCTTAGATGATTTCTCCCACAAAATAGAGGTTTATTGTAAATATGGATTCACCAGGAAACTATGCAGTTGAGATCAATGAGAGGTCTCTTGTGGTTTGTTGATACTAGGAGATGAACTTGCTTAATCAAAAGTCGTATGTTTGGCTTTTTCCTTTCCATATGCTCTTCGTAAAGCCAGTTTAAGAAGGGCAGCTTTTAGATTGCCAAGCCAACTACATGAGGTTATAGTTGATTAAAGAATCCAAAGACAGAGCTAGGAGAGCAGGATATAGTTAATGATACTAAACTCTTCTTTGAAAACTGAAAATGTTCATTAAGCACATAGGAGAGAACTTTTTTCACTTAGTCATAAGGCATTAATGTTTCGTAGTAGATAAAGTCTTTGTTGAAGGTCACTAACCTAGGAACTTACTAACTATTGGTTGGTGACTTTCTATAGCTTCATTATCCTTGGGTGATGCCCACTTTCCACATTTAAGTGGCTCCATTGATTTCGATTAAGACAAATTTTAGTTTTTCAGTAGTGATGTTCGCATGCCTAATAGCCTATTGAATTGAACAGCATAATATAAAACATTTTTCATTGCTGCAGAAAGTTATATTGGACCAGCACTCTGATAAAGAATATAAGAAATGTGCCAGCCCAGCAATAAATATGCAATACCTAGTTTAAAAAGTAAGAAATTTGGTATTTTTCTATGAAAGCTGAATAAATACATCAGCTTCCCTGGTCACTCTTGACTAGTTGGAACATAGTGTTTTTTTGGATGAAGTAATTTACCATGTTGCTCAATACTGTTTTTGAAAGGTTCAGAGAATGTAATCAGGACAGAAATGCAGGTTTGGACTTATTGTGAAATATGCCTGATTTAAAATCTATATAGGTAAGTAGTTTAATAGCTCTCAATTTTCCTCATCTAAAATTAGATTAGTGTGAGATACATGTGTGATAATATGGCCAACATTCTGCCTATGTAATAGATGCACAACAATAGGTAGACCCTGTGAATTTCATTTGTCATCTTTTTAAGATTTATTTATACTGGGGTTTAGGCCAAAAGTGCAAGGAGGGTGAGAGGATTCACTAGAGAAAGAGTGGGGAGCAGAACAGGCAGATCTACTGAAACACACTGCTGAGGGGAGCAGCAGGAGACAGAAGAGGTCTGCTGCACCCTGTGGTCAGCTCCTTGCGGGGCATTGAACTGACGATCTGCTGCAGTGCTGATTGCTTCATAGAGCTGAGACTTAACCCTTGTGCCACCAGGAAGGCTTTGATCTTGACTGTTTCTAATAGTGCGTTGAACACAAATAAGATGCATTTTTTTTTTTTAATGAGCAATATTTTGTTTTAGGTAAAAATGTCGTGCATCAACTTTCAGTAACCTTAGAAGACTTATACAACGGTGCAACAAGAAAGCTAGCTCTGCAAAAGAATGTGATTTGTGACAAATGTGAAGGTATGGTTTTAACATCTTTAGTAACACAATGAAACTTGAAGAATTTCTGGATATGTAAAAGTGATATTTTCTAAAGAACAACTACAAAAAATGTTTTCATAGTCATAAACAAATCCTAAATACTGTACTTTTGGGGAACACATGTTTAAAATTCTGAAATGTCTCCTTGGGAAGACCATAGACAAGATGTTTATTGGGTCTGTCAAAGTAACTGAAGCTGATTGTAGCTGTGTTGCCTGTTTTGTTTTTGTTTTAATCAAAACATTTGGTAGATTAGAACTGCATTTCACCGACTCTTAAAAATAAAATGTAGTATTTAGGGGATTGTCTTAGTAAAACAGTTCATTACTGTGCCTGATACTAAAGTCATATCTTATTTTTAACTATTTAGGCCGAGGTGGTAAGAAAGGAGCGGTAGAGTGTTGTCCCAATTGCCGAGGTACTGGGATGCAAATAAGAATTCATCAGATAGGACCTGGAATGGTTCAGCAAATTCAGTCTGTGTGCATGGAATGCCAGGGCCATGGGGAACGGATCAGTCCTAAAGATAGATGTAAAAGCTGCAATGGAAGGAAGATAGTTCGAGAGAAGAAGATACTGGAAGTTCATATCGATAAAGGTAAGTTTTCAGCCACTTATCCTGAATTTATTGAGTGCTACAACAAGTTTATCAATACGCTACATTTTATAATTGTCAAAACCTGTTCTTCATAGGGTTGTATATATGGATCCTATGCCAAAAGATAGCTTTTAGCTACACAGTAAATACTAGTTTTCTGTGAGTACTTTTTCTGCACATTTGTAGGAAGTACATTAAGAATCTCTTGATGTAAACTGTCATCAGTAAATGAATAGTGTTTTAATTCTCAACTGTCCTACAGTTACTTTACCCTTTTTTTCCCACTGTAATTAACTTCTGGGAAAGGGAGTTAAGGTGGTGAACTGGGAGTCTATTTCCAAACTAATGAATATGTTTTGTTAACTGATTTCTAAGAAGTTAGATTGTGATTTTTTTTTTTTAAGATTTATTTTGCATATAAGAACTGGTATACAAGACCCAGAGGGGTGAGAGGATTTACCAGAATGGGTATAGAATGGGCAGGCAGATTGACTGAAATACACTGCTGAGGGAAGCTATGTGGGTCACCTCCAGGGATCAAACTTGTGCTGCATGGCTACAAATGCTTCATAGTGCGGTGCTCAACCCCTTGCGCTACTAGGGAATCCCCTAGATTGTGATTTCTGCTGTCAGTTACTGTGTTAGAACTGCATGTTATAACTGTAACTCTTTTCATAATAGGATTTAATTTTTATTTTGCCAGTTTCTTAATTATATCAATTTATGAAAACATCTTAAAACCTATTATACATGTTGAGTGCAGAAATTTTAGAAACATACAGAGAAAATTTAAATCTCTAATTCAGCCACTCTGAAATATCATGTAGATATGAAGATATTTAACTACTTTTAAATGCAATCTAGTATTATATGTACTGTTATGATTCTGTTAATATTGTGAGCATTTTGTGAATATGTGCATTTCACATCAAGTTTTTGCAGTGGTATTCACCTATGTGAATTAGGATGCTGCTCTTCTTCCATTCTCCCCTTCTCACACCCCTTAATTGACACATGTGAGCTGGTGCTCTCCTACTATCCAACAGCATGTACTGGGAAGAGCATCATTTGCAAATAGTCATTTATGTTGTTTGTTCCCTTTTTATACAATACTGGAACACCTCTTGAATTTAATTACTTCACTAGTATGAACAGTTACTTTTTCTCCTGTAAAAAATGTAAGATACAGTGTGTTTAGTTTTTCGAGTGTGTAACTGGTACTGTGTTGCTGGATTAATTGGTATGTCTGGATTTGTTTTCAGAAAGCAGGGGGGCATGAATTGAGGCATATAATGCATGAAGTTTGAGTCATGAGCTTACAACTGCTGAGTATAGATTGGTGGCTGTATATGTTTATTATACTAACAGCTGAATTTATAAAGGTTTGATATTTTTCATAGTAGTGAGGAATAGTTCTTAACTGATTGGTTACTTCAGTAATCATTGAGAAAAATCAGGTGGTAATGCTACAGCACAGTGATCTGCAAACACATGAATTATGTTTGACTGGGTGTTGTCTAAGCCCTTACTGAAGTAAAATTTAACACAGGGCCAGAGGTGGGGGAAAGGGAAATTTCAATAAAATAAGTCAGCCCCTAAAGTATTTTGCTCTATTGGATAGTACTTCCAACAATAGCCATATGGGCTATAAAGACAATTCCAAGAGTAAGTAAACCCCTTTTCAGGAAAGGGCTAACTTGAGTCATTTTTCAGTGAAAAGGTTTTTTAAGTTATCTATAGACTTACTATATATAAATACTAAAACAGAATAAAATTGATTTGCTCTGCTATTAGATTTAATGGAAATAATTTGATACAGGCTATTCTAAATAATGAAATAGTAAACATTTATTGTTACAACGTTTGAGACACTGTCTGGTACCAAAATAGACATTTATTTAATCCTCACAAGAGCCCTAATGGGACTGGGAAAGTTGAGGCTTAGAAGATGATACAGCTTGCTTTCCCAGTAGCAAATAGAAGCTCTGGAGACATACGAAGCCTCTTTCCTTCTAGACTCTAACTCCACTGTGATACCCTTATGTACGAAATCTTTGCCATCTAATCACATGGGTATTCTTGGTTTGGTTCTGTGACTTTTTTTTTGCGTCCACAGAGACTTGAACATTTTTTTAATGTACACACAACATGTTTAATAGATTGAGATTCTGTTCTTACTTGGTTGTTAAAAGTATAAAATTGACCATTTGTTTTTAGGCATGAAAGATGGCCAGAAGATAACATTCCATGGTGAAGGAGACCAAGAACCAGGACTGGAGCCAGGAGATATTATCATTGTTTTAGATCAGAAGGACCATGCAGTTTTTACTAGGTACAAGTTTGGTTATTTACTCAACTTTTTTTTTTTTCTTAAATACAGCTTTTCTTAACACCATTTTTTGGAAATAGCCTAAAAAAAGCATACCAGGAGAATTAGGTAGTATTTGATTTTTTTGGTGTTTACTGTTAAATGTATCCTTAAGAAGAGGCCCACAAAAACAGATTTTAGCTTTGTCTCAATTTAAGTAAATTGTTAACTAATGTGAAAGCTGAAGGATATACTTTAGGAGTTGTTTTATGAGTATAAACCAGGTGACCAGGTGGGTTAGGGGAAATACCCCTAGATCAGATTTTGCCTTCAGTCATTATAAGCAGTGAGAAATAACCCAAACTCTTTACTTGATTCAGTACTTAGTATGGAAAGCTTTGAATTGCTTTTAAAATTATATGTAATTTTTTTAAAAATTGTATGTAAGTTACTTACTAGGATCATATAAACAAATAGTACATAAATTTAGGTTTACTGATACAGAATATCCAGTGCTGTGTTACGGTGAACTTTTAACAAATATGAGAATGTGACAGTTAACAGTGAATACTTGTTAGTGTAAATCCATGACTAATTTAAAACCTAAGGATTGGAATTGGGTTCCATTAAATCTTTGGGGAGCTAAATCTTGAAGAGGACTGGTTTTGCATTCTTTGTAATAGCATTCACAAGTATTCAAAATATAATGGGAGGAAATGAAATGGCCTCAAGCTTTAGATTTTGATATCATTTAATGTGATTCCTCATGAATTTCTCTAGAGAGTAATCTTCCTGACTAGAGTTTTGTTGTTAATATACTGGAAAAGTAAACTAAGCAGGAGGGGTTTGGTCTTTTCAGTAGGAAAGACTGTTCAAAAAAATGCTGGGCACTGTGTAACTTAAAGTCAGTTACATAAATTTCTGCTGTCCTTGAAATTGGTCCTATCCATACTTATTTTCATAAAACTTACATACTCAGGGTCTGGTCCAGGTCTGTTTGACTTACATTGTTAATGTCCTCTCTCCCTAATGTTTATTTGCTTTATTTCAGCTTCATTGGTGAGATTTTTTTTTCTTCTACTCTATGTGAGAAATTAGATTTAAAATTAAGCAATGAAAACAATTCAGGGATGCTAAGTGGTAGAAGTTGATAGATTTTGAAGCCTTGTCCAGGAAATGTGGCTGGCATATTCCTCATTTGCTGTTCTCACTCTCAGCTCTGATTTTATAATGGGAAGAGTGTCTTTAGGAAAGCTGCCTTTGCTGTTAAGTAAACAGTTGCATGCTGAAGTCCATTTGAGTGTTTTGAAAGGTGTAAGTATGTACTGTATTTACATTAATACAGGCGAGGAGAAGATCTTTTCATGTGTATGGACATACAACTGGTTGAAGCCTTGTGCGGCTTTCAAAAGCCAATATCTACTCTTGACAACCGAACCATAGTAATCACCTCTCATCCAGGTATGGTAACTAAATGAGCTTTTCTTTCTAATGTTTTTTATTGCTGATAGCTAGTGTAGTCAGTGAGATGACTGCTTTCTTGCTCAGTTACATACCCTTGCAGGCTGAGCTGAAATTGTATGGTTTGCCCTTGCAGGCCCTGAGGAAATGCATAAATGAAACTTCTAAAAGGATTGCTTCACATGAATTTATTGTCAGTGAGCTAGATTTATTTCCTTGCCTCATAAAAATGCAACTATATTTAAAGAACTTGACTTTAATGTTTTAGGTCAGATTGTCAAGCATGGAGATATCAAGTGTGTGCTAAATGAAGGCATGCCAATTTATCGTAGACCATACGAAAAGGGTCGCCTAATCATTGAATTTAAGGTAAGTTAAAAAGATTTCCAGCAGTTGTAGAGAATAATTAGCTTACCAGAATGTGATAGAGAATTATTTTTTCAAGTGCAAGAAAACATTTTCATTCTCATTTTGTCTAGGAAGAAATACACTTAAATATTTTTCTCATGTTGAGCATTCTTTAACAAGCTAGAGTTGAATTTGTTTGCTTCATTGGCTACCAAAAAATTAGTAGGGGAGAGGGGCCTCCCTGGTAGCGCAAGGGGTTAAGCACCACACTATGAAGCATTCGCAGCTACTGCAACAAGGAGTTTGATCCCTAGGCAGGGAGGTGACCCACATGACACAGCAGACCTCTCCTGACTCGCCTGCTGCTCCCCTTAGCAGTGTGTTTCAGTCTATCCATCTGTTTTGTTTTCCCACTCTGGTGAATCCTCTCAACTATCTTTAAAAAAAAAAAGTAGGGGGAGGGGCTTTTGCAAGTGATTATTAATAATAGTCTTAAGATTTTAAGTGAGGGCCTCCCTGGTGGCGCAGTGGGTTAAGCAACGCACTATGAAATAAACCGCAGCCACTGCAGCACGAGTTCAATCCTTGCTGCCGGCCAGGGCAGGGACCCACATGGTGCGGCAGACCTCTCCTGCTGTGCCCGCTGCTCCCCTCAGCAGTGTACTTCCGTTGATCTACCTGTTCTGCTCCCCGCTCTCTGTGGTGAATCCTCTCACCCCCCCACACACACCTCTGGCCTGTACCCTAGTGCTTGTATGCATAAATAAATAAATCTTTAAAAAAAAATAAATAAAAAAAAGAAGAAAACAAAAAAAAAAAGATTTTAAGTGAAGTCTTAAATTTGAGCAGAAGCACTTAAAGTGACGTGGATTTTGGGGTTAAATATATTGCCTGGCTTTTTAATAAGGTGATTCAAAAATGACCCAACCTATTCCTTGATCTTAAGTGATTTAAGTTTTTTCACCCAGGCATCTTTTTTTTTTTTTTTAAGATTTATTTATTTATGCATACAAGCACTGGGGTACAGGCCAGAGGTGCGGGAGGTGAGCGGATTCACCAGACAGAGTGGGGAGCAGAACAGGCAGACTGACCGAAGTACACTGCTGAAGGGAGCAGCAGGCGAGGCAGGAGAGGTCTGCTGTGCCATGTGGGTCCCCTCCCCAGCTGGCAGCAGGGATCGAACTCATGCTGCAGTGGCTGCAGTTTGCTTCATAGTGCATTGCTTAACCCACTGCACCACCAGGGAGGGCCCACCAGGCATCATTTAATAAAAACATCTTTTAATAACATTTAATAAAAAAAATTACCGTTTTGCTGAGGAAGTTAAAAAACCTGTTATCTACTATACAGAAACCTCGTTTATGCCCCAGAGGCACAATGGTTTGGGCCTCCTGCACCACAGAATAGCACTACACAACAGGGGAGGTGGCTCGTCAGTACAGATTTCAGGAACAGCAGGCAACAAAATTTACCCACAAAAAAATTGCTGTTTTAAATAAGCCTTATTTAAATTACAGTAGAGGATTAAAATACTTTAGGATGGTTTCTTACATAAAGTACTTACTGGATAGAACAATGATATCTACAGAATAATTTTACTAGGCTCATTATTAAAAGACTTGATTGTCCTGTACCTTCAACTCTAGTTCATAGTAGTAGGTGGAAGTCTTTTTAGAACAAGCAGGGGTTGTAATGTTTAAAAAAAAAAACTGGGCCTCCCTGATGGTACCAGGGGTTTAGCGCCACACTGTAGGGCTTCCACAGCCAATGTAGTGCAAATTAGATCCCCGGGCAGGGAGGGGACCCATATGGGACAGCAGACCTCTCCTGCCTCTCCCGCTGCTCCCCTCGGCAGTGTAATTCAGTCGATCTGCCTGTTCTGCTCCCCATTCTGTCTCTGTGAGTCCTCTCATCCTGGTGTCTCTGGCCTATATTCCAGCTGTTGTATGCATTGGAGGAAAAAAAAGAATTAAAAAGAAAAAACTCTGAGGTGGATGGTTTGGCAATAAAATATCTAAAGAACTAATGAAGAAGTAAAGTTAAAGTAGAGATTTCTTTTTACAGGTAAACTTCCCTGAGAATGGCTTTCTCTCTCCTGATAAACTCTCTTTGCTGGAAAAACTCCTACCTGAGAGGAAAGAAGTAGAAGAGACTGATGAAATGGACCAGGTAGAACTGGTGGATTTTGATCCAAACCAGGAAAGGCGACGCCATTACAATGGAGAAGCTTATGAGGACGACGAACATCATCCTAGGGGTGGTGTTCAGTGTCAGACCTCTTAATGGGGCCAGAGAATAACACTCACTGCTGGCATTTTATATGCTGTAGTGAATAAGTGAAGGACTATAATCAGTATGCTCACTACTTGGCAATTGTTTTTGTTTTAATATTCAACTATAGTAGTGTTTTAAAGTTAAATGAAGAATAAACTCAAATATAAAAGATCCAACTTTGCCCCGTATGTATGATGACTTCAGTGTGCAAGATGAAGTTTAATACCTGTAAAAACTTTTAAAGAATTGCCCCTAGCATTTGTTAGGCCATACATTGTAATTGATTACAGCTATCTATGTACATGAAATAGTGTAGACTGAAAAGTTCTAGGTGTGTGTATTGATTTCAGTGTATGACCCCTGTTTAAACTCTGAAAGTAAAACTGTATTTAACTGGCAGTCAAAGAACTTAATTTGTAGAGCAGTGTTGGTCTGTATAATTACTTGTATTAAGTGGGATTCATTGTGATGCCTCTACATTTTATTCTATTGCCTCAACTGTTATTTGATGGCATGATAAATAATTTAGCCTGTGGTATCTGATAGAAAAGATAACCTATCTAAAGAAGGGGTTTATCATAATAATGCTGCTTCTTGAGGGCTTGCACTTGTAGAATTGCATTCCCTTTTGCTGTGCCATTTTTTTTTTAATATGAGTACTTGTTACATTTTTGTTCCCCCTTCTTTGGACCATGATAAACCTCAGTAACGACTTCTGGAGCAGGATAACTTAGAAACTAAGAATGATGAGACCTTTACACAAAGATGTCATTTTGCATGTATGAGATAGGAAGGTGTTTATTAGATATGTTACAGGCTTAGTTTAAATCATTTATGCTCCAAGGTAACTGTAATTTAATGTTGGTAGTATAGCAAATTACGATGAATAGCTTTAATTGTATGTTTAGAAGTCATGTTCACAAGCTTAAATCTGGGTATCAGAATTTAAGCAATTCTTGAAATGTGTGACTGTCTCCTTAATATACTGATTACAAAGCATTTCCAATGTGTCACTACAGGCTTTTTTTTCCCCTCCAGATGAAAACTTTTCACTAGGTGTTATTAAGTGAAAGAGGGATAAATTGTGAACTAAGAAAAATGGGGATTTAAAAAACTTGACACTGGAATGAGCCTTTTGCCCATTTATCAGTTTTGAGTTTCTGTATTTATTCTAATGAAGTTTAAAAATTCCAGTGTGAAAGTAGAACACATTTTAGTTTTCCAGACATCAGTTTTTGAAAGAGAAAAACTAAAAGAATAAGCCTAAACCTTCAGTGTTTCTTGGCGTAGTGACTTTCCTAATAGATAACCTTTCTATTCTTGAGTTATCTTTCAGTATGTCTGCTGAATAGTTACCTTCTTGTGTGGATATGAAGCAGTTTTTCAGGAAAACATTAACAAATCAAAATAAAATGACTGGCCAATTACAGTTTTCTTTGGATTCATATGCAGTCTAAAAATTTTACAATGAACATGTAATTCAGTTACCATTTTTAAGGACATTTTAAAAATTAAAATACAGAAGTGTTTACATGAGGAGGCTTTCCATATTTCCCATCTTGAGGGAAGTATAAATTAAAACCACAGCCTAGTTAGGATAGTTCTAATCCAAAAATGGAAAACAAGCAAGAATGTGTAGGAATTTGAATAATCCTGGTGGAAATTTAAAATGAGGGAGCTGCTATGGAAAAGCCTGGCAGCTCCTAGAAAGCTAAACATGGAGTTACCATATCACCCAGTAGTTCTTGACTTAGATACTTGCTTGCCAGTTCTTTGTTACTGGGCATTATTCACAATAGCCAAAGTGAAAACAATCTGCAAATTCAACAAATGGATCAACAACATGGGATGAATGTATGGCAGACCAAAAAAGGACAAGTCTCTTTCCACTTGGATGAGATACTAGGCAAATTCAAGGGTAATGGAGAATTAGTGCTTTGTTTCTGCTTAGGAGTGATTAAAAAATAATAGCCAAGGTCATCACCAGTATAGTTCCTGGCTCCAGCACTAACTCCAAATACTATCTGTGAGGCTTACACCTATTCATGTTTCAGGAAATAAAGAGACTGATTATGGCCCATGAAGAGGCTCACAGTGAGCACATCTAATGATGGTATTTGTCATCAGCCTTGGCTACAACTGAAATTATCTCAGAAGCTGTGAAACAGACTAAGGAGTTGACTCCCACCCTTGGGGGACTTGGGTGTAGTTGAGCTGGATTATAGCCTAGGCAGGATGGTTATGTATAAACAAAGTTGAAAGCCACCAATATGGGGGGACAGCTGTGTTAACCATCTATGGCGGTAGTGCAACTTATAAAAATTACTGTGGACAAATAGTGATAGATTATTTCTCACCAAGTGTGTGCATTGACAACTCTGTATTGACACTCTAACCACTGGCCCTTACAGCTTAACACTTCAGTGCAATTTCTTCACTTGAATTTAGAAAATGAAGCAAAGGCTTTAGAAGTATAGTCAGTGAAAATGCTAGCAAGCTATAGAAATACAAAGGTGCCCTGCCCTTTCACAGGTTTGAGTCTTTCACCTTTATTCAGTTTTTTAAGCAACTTTGTAAGACAATTTTTAGTGAAGAAATTAGACAACTAGTCCTCAAATTTGATTGTGTGTGCTGAGCCCCATAGCCACAGCTGGTTCATACAGGTCTTGGTAAGCACCTAATAATTTGCTGTACCAAGTGACACCATTAGAAGCACTGTTCTGGCCAAAGTTAAATGACAGCAAAGACGGATCAGATTCTTGTCAATACTTTTCTCTGCCTGTGGCCATTTTAGATAAGTAGAATTGTAATGAAATGTGGAGAGAGAACCACAGCTAGATTCCAGTTCGTACAGAGAAAACAAGCTTTTGGAATCGCTTCCGTGTGACTTCCATGAGCAACTTATTTCTTCATGTTGTTAAGGGAATAATAGGCTATTTCATAAAGTGGTTCTGAGAGTAAGCCTACTTAATAGGAAAGGCTCAATTGTGTCTACTAGTGGTGGTAATACAAGTGGAAAAACAACTGGTGAGACACTGAATTGTATCCTGAGTTTTGTGGGGTTTTTTTTCTTCCCCAACAAAATTTATTCTGAAATAACATAGGTCATTTGATATTTTTCTAGAGTCAATTTGGTAAATGAGTGGGGGGTAGGACAAATGCTCTTAACCCTCAAGGAGGTAAATTTAATGCTATGCATTTTAACTGCTTAGAGATCAAATTGGGCAGTACCCTCCTTAGAAACAACACAACATGCTTAATTTCAGAAGGGAGTACTCAACTCATGCCTCTTGATACTTGAGGCCAGGAACAGGATCTGAATGCTACATTGTAAAGTAAAAGGGTGCCCAGTGGCTCTGTCAAGCACCTCCCACTCCCAACAGTTGGATCCTGTGGATGAAAATGCGGGCCTCTGCATCTGGTGAGGGTCCTGGGACCCAGAATGAAGGCCTGTGTGGAGGCCCTGCTCTCAGCATGTCAGACCTGAATCAGGGGCCCAGGAGCATAATGACACCCTGCTCAGGAGAGCTAGGTGGTCCCACGGGAGCCATAGACGACCTCCCTTGTGCTCTATCTTGGAGAGAGGGCCACATGGATCTTAGGAAGCAAAGCTAGGCCCAGAGTAAGGGAAAGCTTGTTTCCACTTTGAGCAAAACAAACTTGGTTTGCATGAAATGAAAGCAGTTTCTTTCACCTTTACTGGTTATAATGCATTACTCAGAAAATACATGGATTTAGTAGCTCCCAATCTAGGTCTCTTCCCCTGGTCCCCCGAGACACCTTTAGTTCAGCACATACTTTGCCATATTGCCAGTATCTAGAAAAGCTTACCCCCCTTTTTCGTTTGCCAAAACCCTGCCTCCAGCTCCTTCTCCTTTTATGCTCAGCTCCCTCCAAGAAACCTTTTCCTAACTCAATAAGGTTGGATTAAGTGCCCCATCTAGATCAAAAATAAAGCTCAAGATTTTCTCTTAAAACACTATTTCAAGTACTCATTTTAACTTTCTTCCTTATCCTTTGACAGAAATTGTTTTCTCAACATGATTAGACCAAGTGCCAGAACAAGAGTTTAATACAAATTCCTAGAGGGAATGATTGCACTAAGGAGACCTTGTTTGTCTTCATGAGCTTTCATATAAAGTATGTTTCTCAACTGCCAGGTCTTGGCGGGGTGGGGGGGGTCACGAGGTGACCTCAAAATTCATTCACTTCTTTTCACTGAGACACAGACAGCTATGTTTGGCTTTCAAAATGGTAGCAAATCAAATGACATTTAATCAAAATTTTGCAGCAATTAAGAAAAAAGTCCAGGGAACATGACTGGGAAAGACTTCTTAGTGCTGTTAAGATAATTTAGCCAGTATTGAGCATTACTATGTGCAAGAAGAAAATCCGGCTGTTACAAAGGTAAATTATAAGATTGCAAAACTTAAAAATTTCCCCTACTAGTTTGTACCTAACACACTAAAATAAGACATAAAAGCCTTATACAAGTAAGGTCTCATGTTCTTTAAATGGTGCCTTACACAGTACTTTCATTATCAACATGTCACCATAAAGATTGTGTTGCCTTTGTACTCCTAAGAATTTTGCAGTAAATCAATAAACTTAATTTGCTTAACAAAAACAGAAGGATGGTGCTAGCAAGACTACCAGATGGCTCACCAGTCAACTTAACTCCAAAACAGAACCTGCTGAACCCCCACATCTTACAGAGCTCCTGACCCCTTTAAAAACCTTTGTCACAGTGAAAAACTTGAGGTGGTCTTTGAGACAACAATCCACCATCTCTTTAGTTTGCTGGCTCTCAAACCTGATTTCCTCCCAGTAACTTGCATCTAGAGAACTGTCTTCCCAGCAACACGGAGCTGGACCTTGGTCATGGTAACAAGTGCACCCTACAGCTTTTGTTGAAAGAGACCCATGTGCAAAATATTTTCAAGGGTTTTGTTGATTTTAAACTTTTTTTCTTTAGCTGACTGGTAATGATGTATATAGCAAAAAAAAAGACTTCTAAATTTCAGGTCCTTTTCTATATTCAGAAACATTAGAACATTTTCAAAGCTAAACTCTCCTTCACATATAAAGGAGAGATGCTAAAACTGAATTCTCAAAATGGATCCAGCATACAGTAAGTTCTTTCTAGAACATCGAGATGATACTCCCTGGAGTCAGCCAGAAACTGAGAAGGCACAGCTAAGAATGAGTGAAATGAATGAGGATGAGTGAAAGAAGATCCTAACCAACATCTGACCTTTTTAGTCTAATCTTTCACCCCAGGAATTGACTTCCTATTATACTAAGGTTCAGGAAATGCTGTTATATCCCACCCCTCACTTGGTTCTAAATAAATATGTTAACTAGGTGAATACTTACTTACATTTGAAATCAAAGTTTCGGGCCTCCCTGGTGGAATAGAAGTTGAAGTCTCAGTGCTTTCAAGCTATCACCAGTCACTGCAGCATGTGTTCGATCCCAGGCCAGGAAACTAGCCCACATGGCATAGCAGACTTCTTCTGCCTCACCTGCTCTCCTCTGTCTCTGGTAAATCCTCTCACCAACCATGTACCTCTGGCCTACACCCCAGTTCTTGTATGCATAAATCTTTACCAAAAAAAAAAGAGAAAAGTTTCCAGAAAGGTGTAAAGTTTATTAACATTAAGATGAAAAAACAGCTACTGAATATGGAATAGGTTCTTATTTACAAGTATTACGCAGGAGGCACACAGTTCAATCAGAATTTCAAATAATCACAGAAGTAGTTTTTCTTCTAGAAATAACAGTATTTCACTCTCCAGAAAGAATACTGAAAACACCAAGTGATTGCCCCAACTAGAAACAAATATATGGATACCTTCTTAAAATGTTTTTTTAAAAAATGGTAACTGCTAAACATGAATTTTCACAAAATTATTCTTGTACCCAATTCAGATAATTTGCTTTAAAAAGCTAGCCTTAAAAAAAAAAAGCAACACAAGACTATGCCTTCATTTAAGTACATGCCCTCAAGCTAATTTAAAGAGTCAAATTAGGGTTTCCAGAGCTTTAGAAGTCCATCTTCACTGTAGGTAGCAATCAGGTTCTGATGCGGGTGATGTGCAATACCAATCACATCTTTCTCATGAACCTAGAACAGGTAAGCATAGGGTTAAGGTATATAAGTCTATAAAGAAGTCATTCTCAGGGCCTCCCTGGTGGCGCAGTGGGTTAAGCAACGCATTTTAAAGCAAACCGCTGCAGCAGGAGTTCGATCCCTGCCTCTGAGTTCGATCCCTGCCTCCGGCCAGGGAGGGGACCCACATGGCGCAGCAGACCTCTCCTGCTGTGCCCGCTGCTCCCCTCAGCAGTGTGTTTCAGTCAGTCTGCCTGTTCTGCCCCCTGCTCTGTTTGGTGGATTCTCTCACCATCCCCACCTCTGGCCTGTACCCCAGTGCTTGTATGCATACATTAAAAAAAAAAAAAAAGCAAACCGCAGCCACTTCATCACGAGTTCGAATCCTGCTGCCGGCCAGGGAGGGGACCCACATGGTGTAGCAGACCTCTCCTGCCTTGCCTGCTGCTCCCCTTAGCAATGTGTTTCAGTCAGTCTGCCTGTTCTGCTCCCCGCTCTGTCTCTGGTGAACCCTCTCACCTCCCTGGACTCTGGCCTGTACCCCAGCTCTTGTATGTATAAATAAATAAATCTTTAAAAAATCTTAAAAAAAAAAAAAGTCATTCTCAAGAGGCTTCCAGAGCCAAGCAGGAGGGTAAAGTAAAGCTTTTCTTTGAGGCAGACTCAAAGAGGGCTGGACAAACACAAAACCGAAAATTCAAATGAGGCTATCATATTGCTGCTCTCATTTTTTATACTGTTTCTCTTAACATTTGTCCCAAATCATTTGTGTGCTCTACAAATGATACTCATCATTATCATCATCCTTTTGTAAATTCTAGGCAAAGAAATTATCTTGAACCAAGTGATTCCTTCAACTCAATGAACTTGCACTTTCCAGCTAGCCATTCCCTTACCTCACCATTTAGCTCAAGTTTTAGATTTGTACTGGAGGAGACACCTGTAACCAAAACTTGAACCAAGAGTAATTCAAAAGAGATTCTTCTCTAAAATGGGTATGTACATAACTTTTTATATGTTCACCATATAATTTACTCTTCCAGGATCACAGAAGACTACATTTTCTCTTCCATCCTTGTGTTTGGGCAGGTGACTGAATTCTAACCAAAAAGATGAGAAAAGTAATGTAAACCCTTCCAAGATGTGGGTCTTAGAAACATCAATACAGCTCTCTAGCTATCTTTTCTCCTGAGATCCTGGAGGCTATGTACTGCAAATTGCACTGCTGAAGGACAAGAGGGGGCTGTACAATTCCTATCATAAGAAGAAATAAATTTTCACTGTTAAGCCACTGAGGTTCGGGGAAACTGGTGTGTGTGAGCATAAAGGGAAATATGCATCTGCTAGGACAGGGAGGAAATGGGGGGGGGGGCACGGTAGGGGGACGGGGTGGAGGTGGGTGTGTGCGTGGGTGGGTGGGTGTGTGTGTGTGTGTGTGTGTGTGCGCGCGCGCGCACGCGCTCCCAGGGAAGATCTGCTAATCTAACTGGCCACATAGGTTTGTTTCCTCCTTCATGACAGAGGAGGTAATTCCATACAATTACTTACTGAAATTATTTAGAATAATTTTTTTACTTTTTTTATACCAAGTTCACACTGATAGCAGTAAGTTTGGAAAAGGTTTACTTCAAATTCAGAAAAACACAGACATTAACAATTTCTTTAGATGGCATTAAGTCTAATACTTACTGTCAAAGTTCTCTCCAGTTTGCCAGTAACTGTGCTGAAACAGTAGAGCACAAAGTCCTCCCCCACACAATAGATCCATTCACCACGGGGGGAGAGGGCACAGCAAACAAAGTCACCACCTTCTCTTTTACCAGAGCTGAAGCTTCTGACAATCTAGATCATACCACAGCCCAAAGCAAAAACAAAACATGGATTAGCAGCAGTTCCTTTGCAGCATTTTAAACTGGCCTCTCAGATTAATAATGTGCATTCTGGTTTACTGTCATTTATAATTAGATGACCAAGTCCATTTATCATGTGCTTAATCCTCTTGCTTGGTATGAAATAGTCAATGAATAAACTAGAATCGATGACAGACAAAAATTTAGAATGCATGTCCCAAGTCACCTATCCTGCTATTCAGTCAAGTGAGATGCTCTTCCCACAAAGAGTAGAACTCTGTCCCCAACACACTGCTTGCTCTATTTTATATGACCTTAAAATCATCATAAATCAAGCTGAAACCAATTTGAAAGGCTACATACTGTATGACTCCATTTACATACCATTCTCAAAATGAAAAATTATAGTAACACAAAACAGATGAGTGGTTGCCAGGGATTAGTCTGGAGGATGAAGATCCGACTATAAAGGTATATAGCATGAGGAGGTTTTTTCTGGGGGTTGGGGTAAATGTGATAAATAGTTATGTATCCTAATAGTTACATAAGTTTATAGATGTGAAGAAATTTCATAAAACTATTAACTTTCCACCTCAAAATAAATGCATAGAAAAACTGGTAAAATCCAAATAATTTATGTTAATAGTACTGAACAAATGTCATTTTCCTGAATGTGATCATTGTACTATATTTATGTAGGATGTTATTGGAGAATACTTGGAGAACATACATTGGAGAATATACAGAACTGTTTTTGTAATATATTAGAAATCCTTGAAAAATGTTTTAAGTATGAAAAGGTAAGTAAAAATACTCATGAGTAGGAAACTATGGCTATTACAAGGTGGTCTAGCAGATATACCGCAGATTAGTCACTTTAGCCATGGTTCTCAATGACTAATTTATCAGTTATAGGGACTAGACATATGAGAAGACATGCCTTGGGTCTTCTCCATGCTTAGTACAATCCCCAAATGCCCAAGGCAATATTTCAGATCAATACAACACACTCCCGGAGCTTGAGACCTGAACCTTAAAATTCCTCATGTGTCTAATGCTACAAAATTGAGGTTCCTTGCAAACCATGCATGTGTCCTGGTTACAAATGTACATCATGAAGACATTGGTGCCTTCTACTGGAGTCCCATTTCAGACCACGTTAGTAGCTAGAAGTCTCAAGTTGGTAATCCACAACACAATGTATCTCCCACACTCAGAGAGGGACTGCTAATATTTTCAATAAAGTTCTGAAGCAGACTTAAAGACAGATCAGAACCTCATTTATCCAGGGAATACAAAGAAAAAGCATAATCACAAACACCCTGGGAGAAGTGATGACATACTAAAGAGATGTCTTGCAGACATATCATGTGGTTTAAGTAACTGTCTGAAAAACAGTGTTTATGATTTCTAAAGTAATGAACTTATATTTGATTACTGCTAGGGCCAGAACCAAGACAAACTAATTTAGGAAGAGCCTACAGGGCCAGTGCAAAGGTACTTTCTGAGCACTCACCTGCCCCTGCATGTTCATGATGACCACTGTGTTTGATCTGTTGCATACCACGAAGTGCTCTGGGTTTTTAGGAAGTAAGATTACACTGTTGACAGTGATGTCTGTCCCTGCAGTGCTGCCCAGGGATTTAAAGGTATTTGAACATTCTGTGGTCTTCATATTCCAGATCTATGACATAAAAATTTAAGGCAAGAACATTTGGAGGGGTGGTGTTGATGAAAATTTCTAAAGTGTTAGGATTTAAGAATTCAAAATTAAATTACAAAAATAAAACTGACTCAGAAAATAAAGTTTATTTCATTTTCAGCTGAATCAAATTTCTAGCACTGTCATATACATGATAAACACTTATCTATTTACTTATTAATTGGCATTAACAAAGTAAGTCACACGAAGAATAAAAACTTTAAAATCCTTTACAAAAGTTTCTTAATGCACTACCTATCTTTAAAATTAGCTTGAAAATGTCTTAACACTGCTAGTGTCAGAAACAACCAGAACACTACCCTTAACTGGAAATCAAAATCAAACTGGGGCTTTTAGGGTTATATACTCAATATCCTACCCTGAGATTCTGATTTGGTAGTGAGGCACAGGCTGATGCATTGTTAAAGCTCCAGAAATTATTCCAATGCACACAGCCTGAACCTCTACACATAAGTCACAATCACACACACACACACACACACAAACACACACACGGACTGTATGGAGTGACTTGTTTTTTCTCCGAGTCCAACTTCTCTTCTAATAAAAGTTCTCTACCCTAATGAACTGAAGGAGTTAATTCAGACAGCAGAGTGATTGAAATTTGAGATGTGCTTTGGGAAGGGATAAACCAACTGTTTCATGGCATTGTCTGGACACTACTTGCTTAATGAGACATAAAAGCCTCAAAGGCATGGCCTATTTGTTTCCTTTGTGCCTTTAATAGAGCTTAGCACAAAACAGATGCTGAGTAACTAACTATAAACAAGAGAAAATAGTTGCTCCAGTATATATTTTTCTAAAAAAACACTATTATCTACCCCCATCACTTCTGTACAGTTCTGCTGCCTTGAAGATAAATGAACGATTCAGGGATCAACAGTTCTAAGGTATTTATAGTATTTTCTGTTCAAAACATCAGTGAGATGCTTTACTCCAGTCATTGCAAAACAAAAGGGAACCCCCCACACACACACACACAAAAAGGTAACACAAAACTACCTCCCAGTGACATTTTATGGGTTGTAAGGCATATACAGCATAAAGAGGGCAAATCCTGTATCTAAAGTTGTAAGAGCGCTTGTGTCTCCCCATCTATTCTAAGGAAGAGTACTAACTGCTTACTTTCAGGTTTTTTATTCTAGTCCCAAATTAGAATAAGTAATCTTATGATATGATCTGACTTTTAAAGTATGTGTGTTAAAATGTTTCCTACCATAAAGCAATTTAAAAGCAGGTTCATAATATAAATGGAATGTCTTGAAGATCTGTAGTAAATGCCACCTTTTCCCATCTTTTCTAGGAAATAGGGCCCTCATATGAAATAGCTAAATTTCTTAAGATACTGGAGTGCTGGTAAGCTGAGAGTTGAGGACAGTAAATAAGTGTCGGAGAGAGGCTGCTGTTCTTAATCTGCACCTCTCCTACTCCTTTCTAAACGCTATTTATTACGAAGGCAATACACAGGAACCATAGGTGGCTGAGGTTGTAGAACAAGGAAAGAGATCTATTTCTAAAATCAGCCCTTTGTGAATTTGACTACTGCTGTGGAACATACTTATGGCAAGACAGATATTAAGCACTGTAACTGGAGATGACCAAATAATATAGTGCTCCATGTCCTTCCACTTTTACTACACAAGACAAAGTTTGTTTTGATTTCACAGATTTAAGATTTGAGGTCACGGGCCTCCCTGGTGGTGCAGTGGGTTAAGCAATGCACTATGAAGCAAACAGCAGCCACTGCAGCACGAGTTCGATTTCTGCTGCCGACCAGGGAGGGGAACCACATGGCGCAGGCAGACCTCTCCTGCCTCGCCCACTGCTCCCCTCAGCATTGTATTTCAATCTGCCTGTTCTGCTCCCCGCTCTGTCTCTGGCGAATCCTCTCACCGCCCTGGACTCTGGCCTGTACCCCAGCTCTTGTATGTATAAATAAATAAATCTTTAAAAAAAAAAAAATTTGAGGTCACTAGACTAATAGAAATTCCCCATATGAATCTTACACTCATCTCCATGATGGCTGAAATAGCTATAAAAGAGGTTTACTAAAACCACTGAAAACGTCTTAAAGGGCAAAAATGGAACAGACATCCCCAAATAAAGTAGTAGGAGGGCCTCCCACATGGCCCAGGGGTTAAGTCTCAGTGGCACCAACACTAGGATCTGATTTTGATTCCCAACCAGGAAACTGACCCACATGGCACAGACAGACCTCTCCTGCCTGTTCCCTGATCCCCCCTTAGCAGTATATGTCAGTAAATAAGCTTGCTCTGCTCCCCACTGTCTCTGGTGAATCCTCTCACACATACCCACACTTCTGGCCTACACCCCAGTTCGTCTATGCATAAATCTTTAAGAAAATTAAATAAATAAACTAAAAGGAAATACTTAACCTTCACAGTGCCATCAGAAGAGGCACTGATAATATAATGTCCATCTTGTGTAAATGTTGCTTCATTAACAAAAGAGGAATGGCCACGAAATTCCTTCAAGGTTTTCCCAGATTTTAAGCCATGAATTCTATCATAAATAAAAGCAAGTGAGAAAAACAATTACTATTCCATACGTTATGGCTGTGACCAAACGATGAACATATTTTAGATGAAGTGCAGAAGCTCATGTTGTATCTGGTAAAGAAAACAGGCTATGAAATTATGTATGCAATACAATCTTCATTCTATCAAACAAAGAAAACCAAACAAAAGCTCTGCACAGAAAAAGATATGAATATGCCAATAATACACAAGCTTCTATTCACGACTTGACTGTGTCCCAAGAACTTGTGTTTGTAATACGCCTCATAAGGTGATTCTGATGCAGGTGAATCTCTAGACACCATTTTGAGAAACATGAAACACTGCTGTAATTGCTTTTTAATCTCTTCTGAGTAAAGACTCAAATGGACAGAACAACTGCAACTGTAATTTGGGGAAACTGGGTCTCTCCTACCCTCATTCTCCCTATAACAATGTTCCTGTGAAGCACAAGGAATCCCAGTACCTCCCTCTGGGGTCATCACTGCAAACCCAAGTGAGGGCAATTTGGGGGTTCTTACTTACCTAATTGTCTGGTCAAAAGACGCACTAAGGATTTGACTGCTATCCTTTGAAAAACTTAGACAGGTGACACCTTTACTGTGTGCTCTTTCAAATCTCCTCAAACACTGTCCACTCTGAATCTTCCAAACCTTTATTAAAAAAAAATAGTAAAAACTTGCAAAGAAAGTGCCCCACTCTAGCCCGCAGAGCCAAACAAAATGCAGTGCTCACTAATGTACTAAAGCAGCATTAAAAATGCATGCTAATAGCTGAATATGATATGTCTAGTTCACATAGTACAATGAGAACTGAATCCTCTGAAACTTAAAACTCTCCCTTGTAAATTATTAAAGCAAAAATTTAGACTTAAAGTTCACTTAGCAGAGACCATTTCTGTATTTTATCCAGTCCAGGGCATTTACCAGCAATTAAATATAAGCCACAGCTAATCAATAGAACATCCCCTACAAAAACCAAAAGTACAACATATCTCACAGGTGAGCACTGCAGAGAGGGCATGAGTAGATCTGAATTGACCTCCCAGATCTATCACTTTTCAACTGTGTGGCCTTAAGCAAATTATTGGAAATTCTTAGGCAGTTAAGAGTAAGCAAGAAAAGGGTAAAGTGATTAGCAGAGAGGTGATGTTTAATAAACAGTTATTAAGTTGACCAGTTTGGGAAGACACTACCTCATTACAGAACTCTCAAAATGCCTAATACAAGCCATTAAGTCACACCTTGATTTTTCCATCTTGGGCCCCAGTTGCTAACATCTCTGTGTCTCTGCTAAAACACATGCAAAGAACGGCATCATCCATCATCATGAAGTTATCCTGTGCCTGGTACTTAAGATCCTAAAGCAAACAGACAAGCAGTTAGCAAAATAATACAAAGGCCAAGGTCAATTACCCCAGGTCTCTACAAGCTCACTAAAAGCAATATAATAATTATACCGACTCTAAATCTCAAAGCAAATAGTGATGCCATGTACACATTCTTATTGAACAAACAACTAACGATGCTGGGAATAAAGAATTTTACACAATTCAAATTAATACAGTAAAAACAGCAGCATAATATCCTGTATCTTTCACTTATTGTTCTTTCCTAGGCAAAGTTTCCCCAGTTTCATCTGAACATCTTAAAAATAAATCTGAATTTTTTTTTATTTTAGGGGTACAACATGAGAAGCTAATGTTTTTCCCAAACTGTCAGCTACTTTTCCTAAAACCACATACTGACTAATCTATTTGTGATCTATCTTTACTTTTTCTATTTATAAAGTAAGATTGCTTCATGATTTGTTTTTAAGGCAAACTATAAATAAATATATAAAAAAGAAAGTGGATATTCAAAAATCCACTACCCATGGAGGGGTAAATCCTAGGATAAAGATTACATTTTAAACCAATAGACAAACAATAAAATAGCTATGGAGTGGGAGGGGTTAACCTGGCTCTATACTAACACTATCCCCCTAAAGAAATTTCAGATAGATTAAAAATTAAACATACAGAGACAAAACTAGCAGGCAAACTATAAATCAGAGACACAGAGCTGGGGAAGGAGAAAGAAAGGGATCAAAATGGGAGAGAAAAGCACAAGAGACTATAGTGATGGTTCACGGGAAATTGACTATGGAAATTTTATGGGTACTACATCTGAGAAGAAAAACCAAACATACAAAAATAAGCAATGATGTAAAATATATATATATATATATATAAATATATTTAATTAAAAAATTAAACACAATAAAAACCATACATGTACTAGAAGATATTATGGCAAAGAGGAAAAAACATAAAGCAAAATCAAAAGATAAATTTGAAAAATGATTGCAATACATATTTTATGAAAGTTATGAAAAAAATGAAATTTCTTCAAATAAAGAGCTACAAATCAGGCCGAAACAATTCAAAAGAAAAATGGGCAAGAGACATGAACAGACTTCTCAGAATAGAAAAATCTGGTGGCTTTTTATTATAAAAAAATACTCAATCTCATTCACAGTAACAGAAATATAAGTACAATAAAGTTAGATTTGAAACAACAATAATCACTTACACAAAGAATATTCCAGGAAAGTTACATACAAAACTGGTAACCCTGACTGGACTAAGGAAGGGAACTGACCAGCTAAGGGACAAAACTGGGAGCCAGAATATTCCATAAAATATTCCATCAGATGAACATACTCCCCTTTAAAATAAATTTAAATTGCAAAAGTGACAACTGAAAAATAATAAAAGATAACTTTTTCACTAGAAAAATGAGTGTATTTTAAATACTTTACCTTCCTAATTTTTCCAGTCGTAAAGTTCCATACTTCAATGAATCCATCAACAGACCCAGTGACTAGATACTGACCATCTGGAGAAAATCGAGCACACTCCACATGTGATTTCTGACCAAACTGTTTTGAATGAAACAATAAAATAGATATTATTTTCACCTATTGGGTTTTAAAAAAAAATCCTCATTTTAATCTTTTGAGAAGGACTGCCTTAGAATAAAGTCACAGTTAGCCTATATTACTAGTATTGGAGGAGCATTTCTATCCTAATACACAAAAATAAAAGCCATTATATTCTCTAATTTTTTTTAAATATGAAAGTAACATTTCCAAAGAAAAGCAAAAAAATTTAACATGGGACTTAGAATAACCCTTAAATTAAATCAAGTAAGTTTTTACTAAAATCAGCCACTGTTAGCATAACTACCACACTCAGTACAGCAATACATATTTCTGCTGTGCATCTGGGCAAAAAAATTTTCCTTTTCTCAAAATAAAATACCTGTTTTTCCTACATTATCTTTTTTCCATCACTGTATTCCTAGATCTTTCACTTAATCAATGACTTACTGTAGAACTAATTAAAGCTGATACACTATTCCAATTAGTAAATATATCCTGAACATTTGCCAGCAATGAAGCTTCCAGTAGCATGAAAACTACAGAACATTTGATAAATGAGAACAGAGAAAAAGTATAATGGACTTCTGTTTGTCTTCAACTAAGGTAAATAAAGGGGCTGCTCAAAAATATCTTTACATTTAAGTCAGAACATAAAAGACAAATTCAAAACTCTAAATCAAAGATTTGAAGAACAGGAAACATTTTGAAATCAATAAATTTGATTAGAGCATAAACCCACAAGGTGTAATAAAGGAAATGCTGAAATAGCAAATACTTATAATTCTGAAAACTGTTGAAATTACTTGCTTGTGCTTTTCCTTAGAAAAGTATGATTTAAAAACCAAAAAGCAAAAACCAGTCATCAATTTATAAAATTTTCCTCAAAGCCTACATAAACACATTTTACAAACCATGCTTGGTACCAAACCTGACATACAGCAGGCAAAAAAAACCCAAGAATGTCAAGCAGGACAAACACAGAGAAGTTTACAATCCCAGGCTCAACCACTGTTAAGCATTCTTCCAAATGCAGGCTTCCCAGGAGAAAATACTTGGGTGGATAATGTGCTAGATGCCAAGTATCTGTCCACGTGGGTGGGTATACAGCTGAGGTGTGCCACTGTCAGACCAAAGGAGTCCAAACCCAGTGGATATCAGCTGTAACCTCGAATGCTGTCAGTACTAGAGAATGAGTTCTGCTCCCCAATCCACACTCCTGGCACAGGGTATGGCTGAACAAGCACATTTTTGACCAGGTGAGTATCTAAGGATCCTACCTTAATATGCCTGCTTAACTGTGTAGGAAACTTTTCTTCTTCCACATCTTTGACAGCTGCTTTACCTCGGAACAAATCTATGGTCATGCCAGGAGGAAGCAACCCCTGGTGCTGTTGCCATTTCAGTGCCTATGAGAAAAGAAATGTAGAGTGATTCCCTTTGGTGCTTTCAAAAAAAGATCTGGTCCTGATTGTGCAAAGTTCAAAAAGATGAGGTAAACAGGGAACTGTAAGCTATTCAAAAATTAATAGTAATTTCTGGCCATCCAAACACTGCAGAATCTGTGCTTCTCTGCAGGTTATAGGAATATAGGCTGATACCAATATGGAAAGGATTTCTGAGACCAGGTCCATCTTTCACACACTATATTCTTAGATGTGTGACTTTTTTTTTTAAAGATGTATTTATTTATGCATACAAGCACTGGGGTACAGACCAGAGGTATAGGGGGGTGGATGGGTGAGAGGATTCACCAAAGACAGAGTGGGGAGCAGAACAGGCAGATTAACTGATACACTGCTAAGGGGAGCAGTGGGCGAGGCAGGAGAGGTCTGCCATGCCATGTGGGTCCCCTCCCTTGCCAACGGCAGGGATTGAACTCATGCTGCAGTGGCTGCGTTTTGCTTCATAGTGCTTGCGTAACAACCATTGCGCCACCAGGGAGGCCCCATGTGACTCTTTTATTATGAATAAAATTTTAGAAAACAAATCTCCCATAGTTCTGATATCCAAGCACAGTCACTCTAACATTTAATTATCTTCTAGAATATTTTCCTTACATGTTTAGTTATTATAATATTTAACATTTATAATTATTAATTTTATTTATTGCCAAAATTCATGTTACTTAATTTTTCAAATTTTACTGCAATGACCAGAGATATGTATCTCCTCAGGACCTCTCTCTAATCAGTGTGAACTCTGTTGGCCGTTTACCTAGTTTCAAATTACTCCCATTAAAATAAAATAATCCTCTCTCTTGTCATCTATTCTTTAGCTACTACTATCCTCTGCTTTCCCCCACCCCTCCATGCCATCGCCTTCCTTTAACAATCAAGCTCTGTGGGCTGGCAACACTGTCTTCCCTTCTCAGTTAACTAACTCTAAACTTTCTTCCTTTCTACTGGAAGTGCATCTCAGAGATCCCAACAGCCAAAACCAGACTGTTTTCTGATCTAATCTTCACATTCTCAATTGCTCTGAAGCTGATGAACACTCATCTTAAAATTTCTTCTCCTGGCTTTTCTAACCCTGTTCTCTCTTTTTTTTATTTTAAATTTATTTATTTATACATACAAGAGCTGGGGTACAGGCCAGAGTCATGAGAAGTGAGAGGATTCACCAGAGACAAGAGTGGGGAGCAGAACAGGCAGCTGGACGGAAACACACTGCTCAGGGGAGCAGCGAGCGAGGCAGGAGGTCTGCTGTACCATGTGGGTCACCTCCCCGGCCAGCAGCAGGGATCAACCTTGTGCTGCAGTGGCTGCGGTTTGCTTCATAGTGCATTGCTTAACCCACCAGGGAGGGCCCGGATGTCTGAAACTTATAAGCGAAGGTATTTCCTGAGTTTAATGTTATTCCCAACAAAAGAGTAAGCCAGTTAATAACTTACTAAAGCTGCCATTTTGTTGACAGAAAGTGATTTAAGGAGTGAAAAACTTATTGGAGTGTAACACAGGCAGATCATTCTATCTTAGCGCTGTTAACTTTTGAAAGTGACAGGAAAACCCCTTTTTCCCTCAATTACTAAGTTTTAAGTATCTGTTTGCCCACCCAAGTCACTAGCAGGCTGAAGTATTTGGGGAAGGGAGTATGTAGGAGATTGGGAAAGATAAGTGCCCATACTCTTAGGGTGGAAAACTCTGGGAGCCTCTCGGTTTTTTGAACTTTGAATTCTGAAACCACTGATGGAACTAGAGCACAAGTTCCACTCAATCACTTCAAGAACTAAACAATTCAGAAGCCCTGGTCCCAAGAGAAAATGAAACATTCATATTGGAGCACTGGTTCACTTTAAAATACAAAACAAACAAAAATTTTAACCCTGGGCATTAATACCCAAAAATGTTGTCTTTGATCAAGAAATCCATCAATTCTTGAAACCGTCTAGACCTATATCTAGAACCTCATTCTGAAATTTTTTTTTAAAGATTTATTTATTTATGCATACAAGAGCTGGGGTACAGCCAGAGTCCAGGGAGGTGAGAGGATTCACCAGAGACAGAGTGGGGAACAGAACAGGCAGATCGACCAAAATACACTGCTGAGGGGAGCAGTGGGCGAGGCAGGAGACGTCTGCTGTGCCATGTGGGTCCCCTCCCTGGCCAGCAGCAGGAATCGAACTCGTGATGCAGTGGCTGCGGTTTGCTTCATAGTGCATTGCTTAACCCACTGCACCACCAGAGAGGCCCTCATTCTGAAATCTTTTTAGGAATGTATTAGGTTTCATTGAAAGCTGTTTAATGTAAACTTCACATCACGTTGTCAGCATTTGTCAATAAAAGCTACAGATTTATATATTTAAAAACTTAAATAAAACATAATAAGAGATTTTGCATACACTGGTAAAGTCTCAAAAGTTTACCACCAAAGACCCTTTTTCTCAGGGAGTTACTAGAAGTACTCCACCAAAACAAGGGTCTCAAATATGAAAAGATCTAAAAAATATGACCCAACATAAGAGTTAAAGAATTCCTATTATGAAGATAAAAGAAGTCCCAGTACAGTAACTGAGCAACAATCTAAACATTCTGATGAGAACAAAGGAGAGAAGGGTCCCAGGGAAGATATCAGCAAGGGCCATAAAAAGGGACTTTACAGTTGAAATTTATTGAAAGATTCAGGCAAAAGGTACACAGAAAACGAGGCAAAAAAAAGATAATTAAGTAACAAAAGGAATCATAAAAAGTATGTAAGAAATTAAATGCAAATATTTTGTGACGAACAATACTTATGTAAAACATTAAACTGATTTAACCAAAAGTCATGCTGTTGCACAGAAAGTTGTACATAAAGCTATGCAGTTATTACTTTGATTAAAAAGTAAATTAAGAGGGTCTCCCTGGTGGTACAGGGGTTAAAGTCTCAGCACTATCAAGCTATCACCAGCCACTGCAGCATAAGTTCGACCTCCAACCAGGGAGCTGACACATATGATGCAACAGGCCTCTCTGCAATCTTGCCCACTGCTTCCCTCAGCAGTGTATTTCAGTAGATCTGCCTGTCTTGCTCCCTACTCTGTCTCTGGTGAATCTTCTCACCCTCTTCCCACCCCGCACACACACCCACACCCCTCTGGCCTACACCCCAGCTCTTATATGCATAAATAAATAAAAATAAATCTTTTTTTTAAAAAAAACTCTAGCTCATGGGCCTCCCTGGTGGCGCAGTGGGTTAAGCAACAAACTATGAAGCAAACCACAGCCACTGCAGCACGAGTTCGATCCCTGCCGCCGGCCAGAGAGGGGACCCACATGGCGCAGCAGACCTCTCCTGCTGTGCCCGCTGCTCCCCTCAGCAGTGTGTTTTAGTCAGTCTGCCTGTTCTGTTCCCAACTCTGTCTCTGGAGAATCCTCTCACCGCCCTCAACTTTGGCCTGTACCCCAGCTCTCATGTGCATAAATAAATAAATCTTTAAAAAAAAAAAAAAACCTCTAGTTTAATCTTGAATGTCAGAATCATTGCCAACCTGTAATAACTTTTGGTTTTTTTACAAATACAAATTTAGTTCAAGGAGACTGTCTAGATCTCAATTAGCCATTTGTGCCCTGTTCTAAAATATCTATTACGCTAAGTAGCTTTATGAATAATAATAAGAGTGCTAGTACAAGAATTACCACCAGTAGCTACCATTTACTGAGTGTTCACCAAGGTGCCAGGCAAATTAAGAAATGTTTTATATGTGTTATCTCATTTAACCCTTACTATAAAACCTTGATGAGAAAATAAGATTAGAAAAGTTAGGTAACATGCCCAAGATCACATCGCTGGGTAGAGCTCAGATTCTAACTAGGGTTAGCATCTATTCCAATTTGCCTGGGACTATCCTGGCACATGATCACCAGTGCCCTCAAAATATCTCAGACTGGGTGATACATTCTATAGTCATCCTATTGCTAAGTGACAGTAGAACCTGTGCTCTTAAGTACTAATCCCTGCTGCATCTCCTAAGAAAGAGGAATAGTTGCATGGCACGGCTATTGGTACAAGTAGCTCCACAACGAGTATCCAACTCTAAGGATGTTTGATTTCTTTAGTTCATATATATAGTTTATATATAGGAAACACGCAGAAAATCAGGATAACTGCAGTTCCTCAGGCATTTTATTACCTGTCCCAGCAATGCCATGAGACGAGATGGAGGCACCACACTGACTTCCCCAGCCAAGGCCTGAGCAATTGCTGCTCTTCTCTTCTCTTTGCTACTTCCATCTGGATATGCCTGAAAAAGAGAGGGGGTAGCATCGTTTCCAAGAGGCAGCTAGGACACATGTCTACTTAAAAACAGCAACAATCAAGCAGAAATACTCAACAAAGAAAACATGAAAAAAGCTAACCAGTTAAACAGGATCCGTTTAATCAACTAGTTCTTAAAACAACTTTCCAACTCTACACTTTTGCATCTCAAAAGTATAAGCTGGAAAGAAGTGAGGTAAGCCAATTCACACTGTAATTTCTAAAAAGAGTTCCAGTAAACCACAGCAATGATACTTATCTTTCTAGTTTTTCAAAAATCTGCAGAGCTAAGGGTTCTTATATTCTTTGGTAATTTCTTTTAGACAATGGACTCCCAGGTCAGAAGTTCTTCACCATTTTTAACTTAAAGTCTGTCCTGATAATCTAATCTCCTTTCCTTTATCCTCATAGTTTCTGTGATTTTACTTTGCACCATTCGGTGCCTATTAAGTTCTTCTTCCACCTATTAGACAAGCCTTTAGTAAAAGGCAGGGTGAGAAAGTATGAAACTATACATTTAATAAGGTTTTGGAAGAATAAAGATTATCAATCACCATGCTCTACCAGTAAGCAAAATTGGCTGCAAAGCAAAAGCATGAGCTTCTAAGAACTAAAAGAGCTGGGTAGAAACTGCAATTATTAGTGGCAACGGTATACACAGAGAACATACCAACCAGACAGCACTTTAAAGTCAGATAAGTACAAGGATAAGTCAAGATGAAATTTTGCCTCTTTACTAATCGAGATGCATCTCTAAAATGTGGTGTTTGGGGAACTGATGACCCTCCAATACAGAGCACTGACAACATATGTTTTTAACATATGTAAATTACAGTCAACATAAACAGAAAAGTAGCATTCTGAATAATTAAATCAGAATCATAAAAGTAGCCAATAAAACTGTAAAAAAAAATCACATAATATTATAATTTCAAATTAACAACAGTTTCATTACCACAGTCATACCTCACGAGGATCAAAGTAAGACCTTGCCAAGAGGTTCTCCAGATGGATATAGCGCTCTGGCTGTGTTTGTTTTAACATGATCATGGGGTCAGTCTGTCTCAGAAGTGACCTAGCAGCACCCAATTCACGGAGCTCTATCAATTCCAGAACCACCTGCATAATTGAAAGAAAATGGCTGTTTTCTATGCATTTTCCTATTAATAAGTTACACACTGAAAATTGCACTGAGATTTTTTTCCTTTTTCAGTATAATTTCTGATGTGGAAATGACCAGCCAAAGTGATTCCCAATCTCAGGAAAGGCCCCATCTCCTTTTTATAAACAATTTCAGGCAGACAACTGAAGTTATTATAAGCAATAACTTCAATCCCTCCACTTCCATCCTGTATTTTTATCTACTGATCTCCTTTCCTCTCAGGCCTCCTGTTCAGAATATAGATATTGAAGAAAACTAAAGATGGGCTCCATGGGCTCCAGATATACCTTTCTTGAATTACCGAAATTTTCTTTGGGGAATTAATTAAGACATACTGTGAAGAAACAAATCAATTTCTCTTATTTGTGCTTCAAACACTACACTATTTCCAGAAAGTTCTTCTATTCTGTTGTCTATTAATTTGTATGGTCTTTGTCCTGGTTTCCTGGCACGGAGCTTCCAAAAATCTTGGAATTTCCCCAGTTATAGGAATATCTGTTATTCATGAATCCCTTGCATCACAACTGAGTTTGTCTAAGGAGCAAGGTGATGAAAGAGGCTGGTTACCATGTGATTCAAGGGTTGAGATTTTTGAGACAGTCCAACCTCCAAGAGTATTCGGGAAGTTAGAAACTGAATGAAACTCCAATAAAAAACTCACTGGAGCTTGCTTGTTGGTGAACACATTAATGTTCTAGGGAGAGGTAGCCTGATTCCACAGAAGACGCTATTGGGTACTCTGCATTTAGGACACTCACTCCGTGTCTCATTATATGGCTAGTCTTGATGTATATCCTTTATAATAAACAGTAATCATACATATAGTGTGTGCCTGAGTTCTGTGAGTCATTCTAGTTAATTACAAATTCTGAGGTCACCAAGTGGACCCCTAAGTTCGTAATCAATTGGTCAGAAGTGTGGTTAGACTGAGACGCCAAAGTGACGCTGTTTTCTGAAGAATAGTTTGTGGAAACCATGCCCTTAAGTTGTGAGGTCTGTGTTACTCTGGATAGTTAGTGCCAGACTTAATTGCAGTACATGAGTTAGTGTCAGAATAGTTGATTTAACGATCACTTAAAATATTATTTCAAGTGGGAAAATCTTGGCTTTACCAAGGAGAATACAAAGTAGTATTCATGCTTCAATAGCTTAAGTTTTAAGGGCTATTACTGAGAGAGGCCCCACAAGGATCAGCATTACCTTCTCTCTTACCTGTTCATAGAGGTCAATGAGAGTTTTGTCTGGCAATTTGAGAGATTGTATAGCCTGTAAAACAGTATCCCAATGGCCACTATTAATGTCAGCCACAAAACTTTCAATGCTGTCCACAGTATTCAGAGACACAGTCGTCTCTTCCTGTAAAGTGGCTAATGCCCGATGTAAACTGTTCTCCTTCAGATACTGCATGATAAGACGGATCACACTGGAAAAAAAAAAAGTAATCAAAGTAATCCAGCTTAGGGAGTCTCTCTCACTGAAGAAACCAAAGTTAAGCCCACCCTGACTTAACCAGCCTCCTTTAACTACCTACTTTACATTTCTTCACTAAGTGAAATTTTTTTTAAAAATCATAGAATCTAAATTATAAAGGACCTTGGGGATAATTCAGTCCTATTTTCATCTCAGAAAGAAGAGATCAGGGGTTCAGGAAAGAGAAAGCATCTGACCTCATAGTCTAGAACTAGAGTTAGTACCAAAATGACACTTTTACTTCTAAGGCCAGAGATCTTATCATTATGCTTAGTTTCTTATTATTTGTATAATTATAATTTCACTTTGGTGAAAGATTTTAAATCACACATAGTCACACAAAATATCTAAATTACTGTAGGATGATTTGGTCCTTTTTTTTTTTTTTGGCCCATTTTTTAAATAACAATCAAAAACGAGATTTTTAGTGGGATTTGTTGAACAAACATACTCCAAGGAAAAGCGAAACAAACCTGTGTCCTCACTGGCAAAAATACCACTTACCTACTGACTATTACCAAAATTTCAAAACAACTGAAATTAAAACACCATTGTTACATTTTTCAACAAAGAGGACACAATTTCCAAAATATGAGAATGAGCAATCATTTTCAACATGTGACAAAAAACTTATTTATATTCAATTAACACTTCTTGATTGTGGGCACAATCATGAGACTGAAGAATCTGTTCATACAGATTTTAACAATTCACTTGTAAGGTACCATGATACACTATTTTCTTTTCTCTTAAAATTACATATGTGGCTCACATTGACTTCTGGAGTCAGACGTGCTACTGTGCGCCACGAGGTCGGCTTCACATTGACTTCTAACTGGACAGTATTTGTGTAATGGGTCAGACTGTCTTAGTCCAAAGGGATTTTAGATTGGAACTGAGCCAATTTCCTTTCCCCGGGGAGAAATAATAATCATAAAGCAATAACCAGTATTGATTGTTTATTATATATCAGGAACTATTCTGAGTATTTCAGATGTACTGATTCATTTATTCTTCAAAATAACCTATGAAGTAGCTATTACTTCACTTTCATTTTACAAACAAGGACCTGACCAAGTTAATAGTGGAAAAATGAAGATTCACTGGTAGTGTGGTTCTTGAACACACATTCCCAACAGAAAAGCAAAGACCTTCTTCTAAAACTCCTGCAGAAGTGATTACTGCACCTCACAGTTGTCTTTTCTTTCATAGCCCTGTTTGGGAGATATCCAGGCTTAGATCCCTAATATTCTAGTAACATACTACCTTCCTTAGCACACTTCCATTTGCACTTCCTTAAATCTCCCTGCAGACAGGGCCTCCCAGGTGGCACAAGGGATTAAGTGTTAACATACAAAGCTATCTGCAGCCACTACAGAATAAGTTCAATGCCCTCCCTGGTGGCACAAGGAGTTAAGTCTCAGCACTAGGAAGCTATCTACAGCTACTGCAGAACAAGTTCAATTCCCAGCAAGTGAAGTAACCCATATGGCACAGCAGACCTCTTTGCCTGTCTGCCTGGTGCTCCCCTCAGCAGTCTATTTCAGTCAGTCCACAGGTTCTGCTCCCCACTCAGTCCCTGGTGAATACGATCACTGCCCCCCCTCCCCCACACTTCTGGTCTGTACCCCAGCTCTTGTATGCATAAAATGAGTAAAATAGATCTTTTTTAAAAAAAATTCTCCCTGAAGATATCTCATATTTGACAAAGCCAAAACCACAATTATTTCCATCAAAAACAATGTAATACAAAAAGAGCTAAAGGCTTTGGGAATGGGCTGGGACTTGACTTACGAATTCCTTTATTTTGACTATGGGCAAGTCAGTTAATATATCTGTAACCTATTCCCTAATCTATTAAGAAAAATACCTAGCCTGTAAGATTGGTGAAAGGGTTGACTATACTGCTTATAGTGTGCCTCTGGTGCAGGAGAATGGCACTTCAAAAACAAAAGCTACTATTGATGATAGAAACAGGCAGCACACAAGGCTGGGAGAATGGCTGGTGTCAGTTATTATTCAGTCACAACTCCTGGATTAGTTGTCCTAATTGCCAGCACACTCTATCACTCTTTTCACTTTATTTTTCTCCACCATACTTACCATCTGCTAAGTATGGTCTCATATTTTACTTGTTGTTTGTTGTATTTTACCAATCACAATGTACATTGTATAAGGACAGGGATTTTTGTCTTGTTTTGTTCACTACTGTATTTTCAGGGTCTAGAACAGCAGACACTACACTTCAATACTTGTTGAATGAATAAACCTCCCTACTTCCTATGGCAAGTACTCGAAAGCGCTCTTCTCTCTTTCTTACTTTCAGGACGCAAATGTTAAGTATGCTGATTTAATAAGCGTCAGCAAGGACAAGATGGAGGATGGGGTGTAGAGTCCTGAAGAAGTTCACTAAAGACCGTCTTAAGTCAGTCTCCCTCCTCCACCAAAACAAGAAAAAACGTAACACTTTATTAGCCCAATTTTCAGATTCTGTCTCACTTTTGTAGCTACAAAGAGCTCACGGGCTAATCAAAATTCAGCACCTGATAGTATGATCAAATAGCTAATCCTTAATTCATTCCAAAGGCACACAACAGGACTATACAGAAAAGTATCCCTAAGTGTAAACACGTGCTGGAAAGGCTATTAAACAATTTATTTAAATAGATTACGTGCTGGGCAGAAAGCAAGGGGGCCCTCTTAGCAGAGGAGGAACTGAATCACACTGCCTAGGAGAGGTAAGGTGAGAAGGAAGACTTAGTGTCCAAGCCCCCTTTACACAAAAAAAGACTGACGTCAGAGTGGGTGGGCACCGGAGTCGTGAGGGCTAGACTAACTCAGACTCTCAAGGTATGTTCTTTCCCAAAGCCTCCCAAGGGTCTTTGGGTTCCTAGTCCGAGAGCTGCAACTTTCTTGAGCACCCGCCTCCGAGGTAGCCAGGTCCACTAAGTCTCTTTGTGGACAAGGAACTGCCCCTCCACTCCGCAGACTCTCGGACTCACTCCCTAAGTACCTTCCACCTCACACCCTTCCATTCCCGACCACCGCAAGACTCACTCCGAGGATTCGATTTCGATCGACATAGCGGTCCCTTTCGCGGCGTAGGCCCTACTCCACTGTTAGGCCCAAGCGCGCAACACACCAACGACACTTCCGGCGGCAGCGTTAGATCACTTCCGCTCGACATCCGACTCCCGCTCTGGAGGAGGTGCGCACCGAAGAGGGGCGTGAAATACGTGAGGGGCGGGGCCATGAGTCGATGTCAACAATCGGAAGTTTTGCTGCACCTCCTAAGCGTTTTCTAGTCTTTTCTTCTTTAAAGACGATTTCTGCATAGAAGCACAAGTTTGGACATTTTGCGTTCATTTAGTAATTAGATTTAAAGGTGGCTTTGAGTTTGTAGTGCGTGGTTGGGAGATTAATACATGAAGCCAGAAAACACTAGCGAACATTTGCTGCAAGAGTTATGTAAATAAATAAGCAAAAAATACTTTGAAGCCAAAACACAGTTTAGTCAATCTAATTATGAAAAGTTTGGGGTCCCGTTAGAATTTGCATATCCAGTTCTTGGAAAGAGCAACATTATTTATAGATTTTCTCAGTGAGTAGTTTTGAAGTGTTTCTGGCAATTGTGCAGTTATGAAAAATCAATGAAACAAAATACAAATGTGTAAATTTGAGACTCCTGTTAATAGGCTTTTAACCATATTTTTTAATTAGTAGATCCTAAGTGTAAAGATATGAATGAGTTTCATAAATATGGGCTATTTTTAAAATATTTTATTGCCATCCTATATACACTTTTAAAAAATACTTGCAGAGGGACTGAGGTGATGGTGCACTGGTGAAATGGTGGTGGGAAATGGGGACCACAATTGATGTCAAATATATCTAAATTTTTTTAAAAATTTAAATACTTGTAGCACAGTGCTAAGAAATCTGTTGTGAAAATTACAAATTAGAGTGATTTACTTGGAGATTTCCTGTTAACTTTGAGTCTTATCTCGCTGTACCTAAAGATCTGCCCCACAACTTCCCTTTAGCGTGTTAAATACCGCTTTTCCAAACCTTTCTCTAGTGCATATTAACTCTTGGAGGACTTGGCGTCCAAGACATCAAAGGTCTTAGAATCTAAATGTTTGCTCCAACATGTGGTGAGATTGCTAGGTCAGTGTATGATTTCTAAGAAATGCTTTCACTGTACCATGCTGTGACACAAAGTAGAAAATTTTAATACCTTCCTTGGAAAAGAGGCCCAGCTAATTTTCACCAATAGCAAATACCTTCATTTTCTCTATCTAGTACTTGTTTTCTGTCTCCAACTAAGGTTACTTTACTATTTTGCTTATACAAAGATGTCTTCACTATAATTACTTAAAACTAGGTTTTAATTTGGTGCAGCCCACATCTGTGCTCCTATTTCGTGGCTTCACTTGTTATGACTCCTATTAAATCCAAACTTGTTCTTTATACATAGATGCAAGCATCTCATTGCTTTATTGTCTTTAGTACTAAAGCCAAGGATTTAAATATTTAAGTACATATTTTATAACAGATTAATTTATTTTTATTATTTTTTATAGGAGGCATTATATGAATTTTAATTATGTGATTATTATATATAATTTTTAAGATGCCAAAGGAAATGTTACAAAATATTTGGAGGACCTTGAGCCTAATAGTAAGTACTAAAAACATGTTTGGGTGATTTCCATAGAAGTGATTCCAACCTAATGACACCAACCTCTTATATTTTTTTTAATTAGATACTTTAGAAAAAATTCTTGTGATAAAGTAACATTTCTGTAAAGTACATCAATTCCTTTGGTTTCATTTCAGTTTCTTTTTATTCAGTCAATTATAGGTATAATTAAAAAGTTTACTTTTTCTCAAAAAAAGTAGCACCTATGATACAATCCTATTTTTTGAAAGCACAGGTACAGTTCCTTACCTACAATTCTGAAATCTGAAAAACTATGAAAATTAAACTTATTTTTAAGCTATTTAGTAGCAAAAACTGTCCAAATTTTAAGTGAGTCTATCTGTAGTCGTTTAAGAAGCTCTAATGTGAATATCCATATGCAAAAATGTTAAAATATTTAATTATGCAGTACTTTCTGCTTCCTATCTTGTAATATACACAGCATATACACCATATTACTTTTCTAAAACATAAAAAATATAAAATTCCAAAACATGTCTAGCCTCAAGATTTTTACCTGAAAAGTATTGTGAGCCTGTTCTCTCTCTCTCTGTGTGTGTGTGTGTGTGTGTATGCTTCCATCTAATCTTCATTGTATGTATATATATAAGGGCTCTTTGGATTGATATTTACCTCACATCAACTGAGTGCCAAAATTTGAATCAATATCTTATTCCCTTCACTTTTCTGCATCATTAAAATTCCTTTCAGAAGCATATTAACATACGTATTTTTAATTTCAAGGTGAAAAGTCACATACCTAAAGATGCAAAGGCCAATTATCTGAAAATTTAATGTATGTGGAAAATTTAATCTCTATTCTAATTTCAGAGGAAAAAAATACCTCAAAACTAAAGAAAAAAAGGTGTCAGGGGTTGGGGTGAGGAGTGTAAACTGTATCATATTTGCATTGCCTACTGCTTGAGAAAATCCCTGATACCATGTGGCCTATTTTAAGTCAAAACTTGTTCTTTGCTGCTATGTCTTTTGTTTATGCATCGTGGCCATCATATCATCAGATGCTTTTCTTGAGAAATGAAACCAGCATGACAGATAGAGCGATAACAGCTGCTTTGCTTATTAGATGCAATGTATTTTTAACCTCTGCTTGAGATCAAGGCCCCTGGATTAAAAATCCTTTTCACCTGTTTCTTCTATAATAATGGAAATTGAACTGAATATGAACTTTTTTAAACATACGTAATGAAATGCAATCTTTACCTAGTTAGGGAGGTTAAATTCCCCTAAACTAGCTGCTTATGTAAATCTTCCATATCCTAATTATATATAATCTGTCAATTTCCATATCCTTTTCATACCTGAAGTATAAATTTTGTCATCTTACTAATACCTTATTAACAGGTTGATAAACTTTGGCAAGTGTTAAAGGCGGGTTTGTCAGGGAAATTGTTTTTAACTCTCACTTTGTGAGTTCTCTCTCTATATAGATAAACTCAGGCAGACAACTTCTAATCTCTAAACTAGATAGTTGTATTCTTCAGGAAGCTTCCCACCAGTCCCACTCTCAGAAGCTGGATCATAGCCCGCAGACTTGATTTCTAACGAACAGTCTAGAATGACCCTGAAGGAAATCTGGTTTCTTATGTCCCCTTTCCAGAAAGTGGTCCTTCCCAGACTTTCACTTTACCACACTCCATCTCCATAATCCAGCAGAGGGCAGGATGACCATAGAAAAACTGGCACTGCAAAACTGGCTTCTGGTGCTAACTGGTTAGCAAAGAGGAGGGACAGGGGGAGACCGATGTTTTGTCCAATGAGCAAAAGATGTAGCTGGCTGCGTCAGTATTTAAGTAGCAAAATTTTAAGTGGGTGAAAGTTTGACCATTCCTATTAAACTGGACCAATTTCACTAATGAGATAGTAAAGAAAAATCAGGAGCATTATCACACAATTCTATTTGCCCATGGCAGATCATGACTTAGAGATTTTCTAACTCAACCTCCTTTTTAATTCCCACCTTCTACTCTAGGGCAGGAATCCCATGTCATCCCTGACAGACCTTCTCTTTTCTGCATACCCAACTTGAATAAAAACCACCTGTTCTAAGCATGGACAAAATACACTTTCCTGTAACTCTCCCAGAATAAACCTGTTCCCTTCAGAGACTGATGTAGCCCTGACCATGGAGTCAAATGGTGAGTTTCACTTCAAGTATTAATTTTCATCAGAGACATTTTCCAGAATCCCTTCCTCTTTTGAACTAATACATTGGCCAAGTCAGTGTTGTATGTCAATCATCAAAGTCATCACTGGCAAGAGGGATGGAATTACCATGATAGACGGGAACATTTACAGTCCCCTGGGACTTTGAAGAGACTACTTTCCTGAGCATCCAAATACAATTTGGGGGGCTCCCTGGTGGCACAATGGGTTACTCAAGGTATTATGAAGCAAAACACAGCCACTGCAGCACAAGTTCCCGGCTGCCGGCCTGGCTGCTGGCTAGGGAGCTGACCCACTTGGTGTGGCAGACCTCTCTTGCCTTTCCCACTGCTCCCCTTAGCAGTGTGTTCCAGTCAGTTTGCCTGTTCTATTTCCCACTCTGTCTCTGGTGAATCCTCTCACCCCTCGCACCTCTGGTCTGTACCCCAGTTCTTGTGTGCATAAATAAATTAATCTTTAAAAAAAAATACAATTTGGATCATCCAGCAATGAAGAGGAGATGGAATAAAAGCAGTGGAATAACTGTTAGGTAAGCAGCAGTCAACTCTGTCTGCATGGTTCTATCTGTAAGGCTACTAGGAGACGCTGAAAAGTCCCATAATGACACAGACAAGAAAGTGGAGAGGAAGAACGGAAGTGCTCAACAAGGTCTCACAGTGAGTGAGTCCCAAGCTTGTAAGAACTCAGTTCTGCTGACTCCTGACCCTTCCCTTCCACTGTGACTGTACATGCTGTCCTCCCTGGAATAGGCATGTCCAGGCTTCTAGAAGTTAGAGAAACAGAGGGGAAAGTGCCCTTCCCTTAGGAGGGCAAGGAGAGGTGCTTGAGGCAGAAAATCGATCTAGCCTGTAGATGAGATGCTGGGACAGAACCCGAGTCGCACATGCCTGTCATAGAGGCACTTTCTAAGAACGAAGCCTCACCACCTAAAAGGGTTACTGGAGGTAACCGTGTTTTATGTCAATTCCATTCCTGGTCTGAACTGACTGAATAAGAGAGAGAAGATACCAGACTCAAGAACAAACAAATTATACGCTTACTATCCTCCTGAAGCCTGAACTGGCTCAAAAAGATGAGCTTTCCTCTCTGTCAGAATTATGATTCTGAAAATGTGGAGAAATCTGGCACTTAGGAGTCGGAGCAACCGAAAGTTTCAGATGAAGGGAGCCAGAGACCCTGAGACGAGTGAGACAAAATTCTGGTGCAGCTTTAGATGAAAGAGAAAGTCAGTATATACGCAAACATGGAGCAGAAACCTGAAAAATGCTGAGTGATGTTAATGAAGCAACTTGAATGGAGAGCCCCGAATGCTCCACCTTACTGCTGAGCAGTAAGTGACCCTGGAGGCTCTGAGCACCTCCCTCCCAGGGTCCTAAAGTCCTGGCTGCACCATGGTGCCTGTTTTTAGATTTTCGAGCTTCTGTCTCTTTCATTTGACCCCACTTCTATCTTTTAATAATGCTTTGAAATAACTGTGGAAGGCTATTTCTTGCTACCAAAAGAGTCTAAGCAATACACACTGTTAGAGCAAGAGCAGCAGTACTGAGAATGGTTAAGAACAGATTGTCAGGGGCCTCCCCTGGTGGCGCAGTGGGTTAAGCAATGCACTACGAAGCAAATCGCAGCCACTGCAGCACGAGTTCGTTCGATCCCTGCTGCCGGCCGGGGGGGAAGGGACCCACATGGTGTGGCAGACCTCTCCTGCTGTGCCCGCTGCTCCCCTCAGCAGTGTACTTCCATTGATCTGCCTGTTCTGCTCCCCGCTCTCTGTGGTGAATCCTCTCACCCCCCCCCCACACCTCTGGCCTGTACCCCAGTGCTTATATGCATAAATAAATAAATCTTTAAAAAAAAAAAAAAAAAGAACAGATTGTCAGGATCAAAATCCCCCTCTGTCACTACCAGTTGTGTGACTTTAAGCAAGGTGCTTACCTTCTATGTGCCTTGGTTTCCTCATCTGTAAAATAAGGATAATCGTAGTACCTACCTCAAAAATTATGGGGATTAAATAAGTTAATATATACAAAATATGTAGAACAGTGCCTGGCACATAATGAGCACTAAGAGTTTGCTTTAAAAAAAAAAAGATTTGTTTATTTAGCATACAAGAACTGGGGTATAAGCTGGAGTTACAGGGGGTGAGAGGATTCACCAGAGACAGAGTGGGCAGCAGAACAGGCAGACTGACCAAAATACACTGCTGAGAGGAGCAGCAGGCGAGACAGGAGACATCTGCTGCACCATGTGGGTCAGCTCCCTGGCCAGGGATGGAAATCAGGCTGCAGTGGCTGAGGATAGCTTCATAGTGCTGCAACTTAAGTACCACCAGAGAGGCCCCAAGAGTTTGCTATTGTTATTATTATCATTACTATATTAAAAACTAAAAGCAGTTTTCTTATTTGTGTTTCTTAATACAATCAGAATATCAATATTGGGCCTCCCTGATGGCGCAGTGGATTAAGCAACGCACCATGAAGCAAACGCAGCCACTGCAGCTCGAGTTCGATCCCTGCCACCAGCCAGGGAGGGGACCCACATGGTGCTGCAGACCTCTCCTGCCTCACCCGCTGCTCCCTTCAGCAGTGTATTTCTGTTGATCTGCCTGTTCTGTTCCCCACTCTGTCTCTGGTGGATCCTCTCACACCCTGCACTTCTGGCCTGTACCCCAATTCTAGTGTGAATAAAGAAATCTTTAAAAATAAATAAATCTTTTTTTTAAAGATTTATTTTTATTTATGCATACAAGCACTGGGGTACAGGCAAGAGGTGGGGGGGGTGAGAGGATTCACCACAGAGAGCAGGGAGCAGAACAGGCAGATCAACAGAAGTACACTGCTGAGGGGAGCAGTGGGCACAGCAGGAGAGGTCTGCTGCGCCATGTGGGTCCCCTCCATGGGTCCCCTCCATGGGTCCCCTCCCTGGCCAGCAGCAGAGATCGAACTCGTGATGCAGTGACTGCAGTTTGCTTCATAGTGCGTTGCTTAACCCACTGTGCCACCAGGGAGGCCCATAAATAAATCTTTTTTAAAAAAAGTTAAAAAAATAAGAAAATCAATATTGAACGTGAAAATAAAATCTTAAGCTGGTCATTTTGGGAGCAAGGGACTCCTCCTCACTTTGGTGTTAACACTGCTCTGACAGATGGGTTTGGATGCCTGGTCCCTCTGTAATTCTGCACTTTGTCTTGATTCCTGGAATTCCTTTCTGTATCCTGCTGAACAATTCAGCTCTGTGACCCAAAGCCACATGGTGTGTGTGGCCAGCACCTCCCTTATATAACAGAAAGGGATCTTCCCACAAGCCTGGGGCTGAGATGGGAAACCAGGGTTGTAGAGTCCCATTCCCCACACCGTGATTTGTTCCCACTTGCGGTTTCCAGAGGCTTTCCTCGCCCCTTTGATCTGGGATCTGTGCAAACAGAATCTGCAAGACAGGTCTCAACGAGCCCAGAAGCTTTCTGTACTTCCTCCACAGGGATTTCCCACTGTTGTCCTTTTTCTTAAATAGCACTTCTGATCTTCTTCCCCATGCTACTTTCCTTCACCCTCCAGGGACTCTAAGGCATAGAAGAAAGAAAAAACTCACATACCTGGAAGGTTTGACTTTTTTTATCTACACTGGAGTGGAAGGTTCCAGTCTCATTCCCCATATTATTCCTACACATAGAGAAGATCAGGATCCCCCATTCTCCAGATGCAGTGAACATCTGTTACGACGCTTGGCCAATCCCCAATTACCCTTCCTCTTCGTAGTGCTCCAACTGTCCTCAGGGGTAGTCCTGCTACAGCCACATTTAATTAGATATTTCTCTTCCCACCATACTTGAATGGCACAGCAATGGAGACTAACCCAAGCTACCCAAATGGATTCTCCCCCGCCCAGGTATTAAGAATTAAGATCAAAATATTCTAGTTCTAACTCATATGTTGAGACATTGTAGGTGGTAACTTTCTTTGTGACTCAGGAACAAAGAAAGTAAGTTTGCAGAGGAAACAATGAAATCAGTCATACATGAAAAAGAGAGATGAGAGCCACTAAGAATTCTGTCTGGGTTTCTGATGGCTCTTCCTCCTGGTAGGAAATGTTAATATCCCATTTTACAGATGAGGAAACTGAGGCACAAAAATTATGACGTTATCCAGAGACATCATATGATCTCCTGATTCTGTCACTAAAAAGAATACAACTTTGGGAATCCTAGTTATGTGAATTGGTAAAGGTTCCCTTTTTTTCTCCTTAAACTGGCTTGGATTAGGATTCTGTCACTTTCCTTTTAATGAATACTGAAGTATTGACAAAATGGAGCTGAGATGGATTCTTCCTGGATGGATCTAGCTTTGGATGTGAGGAAAACACTTTGTAAGGTACAAGAAAAAGAGATGAGCTACATACAAACAAGTTTGGAGTGGGGGAGGGGGCAGGAAATAGAAGATGTTCACACCCATTAACCTTGAAGTATTTTCTGGTGCTGTGGTAAGAGGCAAGGTCTTTGTGTTGAGATCAACCACAGCACTTGGGGCACAGGCAAAAGATGAAGTTGGGGGTTGGGGAAATGACTATGAATAGGAGAGGGAAGGTAATTCGTCTTAAGTAGAGGAATTCCCAGTTGTAGTTCCAGGTTATTAATTTTTTAAAAAGATTTATTTATTTATGCATACAAGAACTGGGGTACAGGCCAGAGGTGTGGGGGGAGGTGGTAAGAGGAGTCATCAGAGACAGAGTGGGGCCAGAACACGCAGCCTGACTGAAATACACTGCTGAAGGGAGCAGCTGGCAAGGCAGGAGAGGTCTGCTTTGCCATGTTGGTCTCCTCACCAGTGGGGATCAAACTCATGCTTCAGTGGCTGCATATATCCCACAGTGCAGTGCTTAACTCCTTGCACCACCAGGGAGGCCCCCAGGTGATGAATTTTAGGTAGACCTATCCACCAAGTTGTTTATGATTTTTCTTAAGCAAAGTCCAAATACATCATTGTGGATTAGTTGGTTGGAATAAACCTAGGAGAAGGTTAGGACATTGATGGTATTGAGGTGAGAACTGTTGAAATGATACAGCCAAAAGTCAAGGCTGAAGGGGTTGTGGAGTTGTGCAAACTTGAGGCACCAGTGAGGTGGAAGACAAGTGTGGTGAGAGTCAAGAGTGAGGGAACTGGAGAGAGCAGAGGAGAGGGCAGGTCAGAACCTGAAACACTGGCTTTTGACATTGCTGAAGAGGAGTCCTTCTCACTGATGCCAGGATTCGGGCCATGAACACAAGAGGGAGTGACTAAAGTGGTGTGAAGGAGAAGTGTCGAAGTGGAGGAAGTCATGGGATTTATGCCTAGAGACATATAAACAGGCTTCAAAACACATGAAAACAAATACCCTGTTCACGTAGACTCAGAATGCAGACATACATGCTAGTACACAGGCGCACAGCACAGGCAATAGGCACGTAGGCAGGCACTAAGTTACAAATCAGGACACAATACATACCCTCCTCATTTTCCTTCCCAGCAGACAACACAAACAGGTATAAACAAAGGGACAACAGGGCCTCCCTGGTGGCCCAGTGGGTTAAGCAACGCACTATGAAGCAAACCGCAGCCACTGCAGCACGAGTTCGATCCCTGCTGCCGGCCAGGGGGGGGCCCACATGGCGCAGCAGACCTCTCCTGCTGTGCCCACTGCTCCCCTCAGCAGTGTACTTCCGTTGATCTGCCTGTTCTGCTCCCTGCTCTCTGTGGTGAATCCTCTCACCCTCCACACCTCTGGCCTGTACCCCAGTGCTTGTATGCATAAATAAATAAATCTTTAAAAAAAAAAAAAACAAAGGGACAACAGAACACAGACATACAGATAAGAAATACGAGGGCCTCCCTGGTGGCGCAGAGGGTTGAGTGCTGCATTGTGAAGCATTCGCTGCACAACAGTGTCAGTTCAAGCCCCAGCCAGGGAGGGGGCCCACATGGCCCAGGAGACCTCTCCTGCCTCACCTGCTGCTCCCCTCAGCAGTGTATTTTGGTTGATCTGACTGTTCTGCTCCCTACTCTGTCTCTGATGAATTCTCTCACCTCCCATGACTCTGGCCGGTACCCCAGCTCTTGTATGCATAAATAAATAAATCTTTAAAAAAAGAAATACAAGGGACATATAATTATGTGACAGACACAGAAACTTTGACATGCACACACCATAATCCTATAACCTAAGGGACTAGGTTTCTCCCTGAGGTATTATATTTCTTGTTGATTCTGGCCACTGTGGTGCCCACATAGTACATCCCCAGTTCTTAGAAAAAAAGACAGAAATCTGAAGCCTCTTCCAAGTTAGAAACAAAGACCTTGGCACAGCCTAGCCCTGGCTCACCAGTCCAGGATGTCTGCTCTTACCTTTGTCTCCCTGGAACTGGAGTTCTGGCTCAAATGCTGCCCCAGAGACTCCCAGCCAAGGTAAACACAGGCACAGGGTACCCTTGGGACTGCTGTCCCAGGCTGGACAGACACACTCTGACACCCAAGACCCCTGCCTTCCCCTACCCAAACATCTCTCTCCCAGACAGGCCAGCCTTACTTCCCATAGCAGCCTGGTTTGGAAAGGGAATAGGGTAAGAGGGGGGAAGACTGCAGACACAAGAAGGAATTAAAGCTATAGCCAGAGGAAAATGGGGAGCCAAGAAGTGTTACTAAGTGGAAAAGTAATATTTAAATTTGCACTGTAAAGCTCCCAACATCTAGAATCGTGCCTGGCAATAATAATGTGAATATTAAAAATACTCTGATGCCTCAGATAGGAAGGCCTGGAAATTGGTAACCTTAATGGCAAGAACCCAGGTCAGGAGCAACAGAGCAGGTAAAAGGGTTTAGGGGCCTGGTCTAGGGCCAAGGATGAGGTAGAGGTGAATTGGGAAAGAAATGGAAGTGACTATGGATGTGATAAGAAAGGTTGGCTAGAGCTAGATTTCAGGAGCTATATCTCTGCTTTGCACTAATTAAAATACTACTATGATGCAGCCGTAGAAAGCCAACTTGTTATCTGTCTTTTGGGTCTGAAATATACTTTCATTGAGGATGGCAAATAAGTACATCATCATAAGCATTCCCATGAGAATAATACAAACATGACCCAGGATTTCTCACTCTAAAATTCTTTTGACCCACATGATCCCTTTTCATCCCCCACTTTTACTCTGATTTCCTTCATAACCAAATGTCTAGAAAGAGTTACCCTCCAAAAATGCTATTTTTACTCATCACATTCACTCCTAACCTGTCCAACCTGACCTTCATCTCTACTAGTTGATAAAGTCTGCTCATATCAAGGTCACTGCTGACTTCTATATTGCTAAATAGAACAGGCATATCAAGATCTTCATCTTGAGGAAACTGAGGCACAGAATGTTAGGTAGAGTTTCACCTCTTACAAATTGGCCCTTCCTACTGAGGACAACTGGAAAATGTAAAACAAATCTACTAGAAGTCATAAAAGAGTTAATAAACTAGTGTTTGGCACCATTTTTACCTAGGATTAGGAGTTATTTGTCAATGCTAAACTGTATGACCAAGAGGCAGGTGGCTATTTTTCTTTAACAAAAGGACAGGTTATAGGAGTTTAGGGTTGACCAACGTGAAGAACCCTTAGGTTAAGATAACAAATGGCTAACCCTGACAAGAAGGGTGAATTAGTGTGTTGTTTAACTCACTGCACCACCAGGGAGGCCCCAAGGAGCAAATGGTTTTAAAGTCTTCCCAGGTCTTGCCATTGTCTTGGAAGGAGTCAAATTCCTATTAAACTTTGATAAATCATGGATTGGATAGGCAGTCCCTACAATTATCACTAAAACAATAGGAAAAGAATAAATAATTTTCTTTAAAGGATGAGTAATTTCAATAAAAGGGAAAAATAAAAAAAGTTAAAAGTATATAATCAACTCAAAAGGGGGAAAGAAAAGGAAAAAAGAGAATATAGAACATATTAGACTAATAGGTGCTCTTAATAAAATAGATGGAAATGTATTAATATATTAATTCAGATGGAAATATATTAATAATTACATTGACTGTAAATGGTGGAAATTCTCCATTTAAAATACAAGAATTCATAGACTGGATTTTTTTTATTTTTTTAAATTTGTATATTTTATATCATTGCTCATTTTTTTAAACAGTGTTTTTTGTTCTCAGGTGCAGTCCCCATTCAATTTCCACCACCAGTTCACCCAACCATGACCATAGTCCCTTGTGCTCTTCCCACTCTCATTTTGAGCCCTCTCCTTCCTCCTTCCCTGCAGAATGTCTCTGATTTATAGTTGTTTGTTTACTTTTGTTGTGTTGGTTTTTTTTAAAACCCTGATCCCTTATTTGGTTCCCCTATATTCCTCCAAGAAGTAAAACCATCTGATATTTTTCTTTTTCCTTCTGACTTATTTCACTGAACATAATCCCTCCTAGCTCCATCCATATTGTTGTGAATGGCATTAGTTTATCTTTTCTGATTGCTGAATAGTATTCCATTGTGTATATATACACCATATCTTCTTGATCCAGTCATCTGTTTTGGGGCATTTACATTGATTCTAAGTCTCACCTATTATAAACAGTGCTTCTATAAGCATAGGTGTGCAGGTATTATTTTGAATTAATGTTTTTGGGTCCTTAGGATAGATTCCTAGGAGTGTAATTGCTGGGTCATATGGAAGCCTCAGTTTTAGTAGTTTGAGGAACCTCTACACAGCCTTCCATAGTAGTTGGACCAGTTTGCATTTCCACCAGCAGTGTAGGAGAATCCTTTTTCACCACAGACTGGATTTAAAAAAAAAAAAAAACAAAACCAGGCTGTATGTTCTTTATAAGAGATAGTGGAAAGCACAGAGATACAGAAATTTTTAAAGTAAAAATAGAAAAATAGAGAACTGAAAGCCTACCAAAGTAAGTTGCTATAGCTATATTCTTATCAGAAAAACAAAAGTAGATTTTTTCATATCTTTTATTTATTAAGGTTTTTTAAATTGATTTATACATACAAGAGTTGGGGTGTAGGCCAGAGGTACAGAGAGTGGGGGAGGTAAGTAGATTCGCCAGAGACAGAGTGGGGAGCAGAACAGGCATATCTACTGAAATACACTGCTGAGGAGAACAGCAGGCTAGGCAGGATCTTCTGGGCCATGTGGGTTAGCTCCATGGTGTGGGATGGATCTAACTCATAGAGGCTGGCAATAGCTTCATAGCACTGAGACTTTAACCGCTGCACCACCAGGGAGGTCCCACACATATCACTCTTAATGGTGTAAAGGGTTTTCCTTTACAGATCTAGATTTAGAATAAATAAGAATGCCTCTCTCTACCTCTTCTACTTAACATTGTAATAGAGATCTTAAATAGCATAGTAAGTCAAGAAATAAGAAAAAAATTATAAGGATTGGGAAGGAAGAAACATCATTTGCAGATGATACAATAGTATACATAGAAAGTCCAAAAGAATGTAGAAGAACTATTAGAATTAGCAAGGTTATTGAGTACAAAGTCAGCATACAAAAATCAATTTTTTCCAAATACTAGAAAACAAACATTGAAAAGCTATTTTTGTAACAGTATAAATATATCACATACCAAAGAAAAATAATAAAAATATGTGACTCCCTAAGTATAGATTTAAAAAGATCCAAACCAAAAGAGGATCATATGATGTTTATAAATTGAAGGTTCAGTGTTTTAAAGGTGTCTAGTCTCCTCATAATGATCACAGACTCTCATCATTTAAATTAGAATCTCAACAAGTAGGGTGATGATGGTTATGGGGTTTTTTGGTAAAACTTGATAAGCTAATTATAAAATTCATATGGAAATGCAAAGACCAGAAATAGTAAAAATTCTTGTTAAGAAAAAGAACAAGTTTCATTAATTAAGATAGATAGTATGACCTGCACAAGAAGAGATAATTAGAGCAATGAACCAGAATAGTCCAAGAACAGACCCTTATTTGTTTAATGACCCAGGTGACACTGGAGAGCACTGTGGAAAAGGGAGCCTCTTTGGGAAATGGGGCTGGGGTGACTAGATAGTCATATGGAAAAAAAGTCATTGTCCACAAAGGCTGTGCAGTGAAACCAAGCCTTTGAATCCAAATATATGTGGCCCTAGATAAAGTCTGTACTCTTCATACTCTGTCAACTGCCTGTCACCTCCCAAAACTGTCATGAACAACATGGCACACAAGTAGTGGAAGTTCTTTGTGAACCAGAAAGTGCTCTGAGTACCTGTGGGAGATGCTGTGGCTATTGAGATGATTCTTGTTTTCCAGATAAGGAGGTAGCCTTTTACCTTGGCCCCAAAACCCTGGTGAGTTCCTCTCCTGTAGATTGCAGCTGGCACCTGAGTGCAAGTCCCCTTGAAAGGAATGACCCTCTGGTTGGCTCCAGCAGGGAGACATGAGCTAAAGGTTGGCGTTTTACCACAGATGCTCAGGGCTAGAGAACTCCCAGCCCATTAGACCAATGTCGCTTGGGGTCTGTGCCCAGCAGTATTTGGGAGAAAGGAGGAGTTAGGCCACCAGAGACCCTGGGCAGGTTTTGTTTTTCACCTTGTGAGCTGAACTTTGTGTTTTTGTAGCTTCAGTCTAGGCAGTGAGGCTGTGAAGAAAGAAAAGCAAGGCCTTCCACGGAGGCTAGCAGCTAAGACCTAGTTCCCTTTCAACTCCAGGCCATGCCCCTGAGGGTCCCCTCCCTTCCTCCATCACCCTGACTGGTTTCCTGGATTGACAAAGAAAAGTTTTGTTTCTGGCCTTGAGTCCTGTTTTAGGCGTCCCAGCGACAACATCAAGCACACATTGGAGGACTGGAAGAGCAAAGCTCAAAAACACCCTGGTGAGTTTTCCTAGAATCTCATGCAGGTAACCCTGAAGGGTAAACCAATTTCCAGATGGGGACCAGAGATAATCTGGCCCTGTCACCCAGGGAATCAACTCTGGTCTGCTAGTTCAGGGCTTCCTTCACTCCCTCTACTACCTGTATCTCACAAAGTGAACTATCCCCTGCAGTGCGTTAGATATCTTTTCTCACTTCAGGGTTATTGAGGGCCTAGGGCAAGGCCTGGCAGGCTTTTTCATGAAGAAAAACCCTGGGACAGTCTTCTGGAGGTTGTGGGCAGTGAACCTGCAAGATAGGGCAGGCCTAAGAGGGAGTTCATCCATAAGTGCAGGGGAGTCAGTAGGGCCACACTTACCAGCCAGACCAAACCAGTCACCAAGTAGACCTGAGCAAACTATGTGAAACATAAATCATCACGATCTGGCTTCTAATCAAGTTAAAGCCTAGGACCTGCTTTTTATAACTCTTGTCTCACCCTGTCTAAAAAGCATGAATCATTGGGCCAAGCCCCAGTCACCACTCCTTCTTGGCAAAGAACATTTGGGAACTTTGAGAATGATGTGCCAGCTGCCCTTTCTGTAGTGTATGATGGAGAGGAGAAGAGGTTCAAAGAAGGAAAACAGAAAAAGGGCAAGAGTCTAGCCTCAGCAGAGCTGCCTGTCCCTCCTTCTCCCATGGGTCCCCCCGGCCTTGGACAGGTACTGCATGGAGCATCCTAGACACCAGGTGTTGGTACAAGGCAGGACAGAACTGAGCAATGGGGTGAAGGAGCTCTGCTCCCTGTGAACCAGGGACTGACTGTTGCTTCCAGAAGCAGGAAGCAGCCCCACTTCTCAGCATTCAGACCCACCCATGGATGATTTCAGCACTAACCACTCCCTTGAATCTCCCAACTGGAGGCAACATATGATGCTGCCAAGTTCCCAAAAACTGTCAAAGGAGAACAAAACAAAAACCAAGCTCTTGGGTAGAGTCCAGAGTCTAGACTGTGCTTCTTTGCTGCAAGGCCAGACCCAGTGAGGGCTTATCTTCTGTAGCTGGGCTAGGGCACAGTTCAGTCTCCAGCTCTTCTCCCACCATTTGTAGAGAGCTGGGTGGCTGGTTGGATTGTGGTCCAGAGACCAGAGCCCTGGACTTGGGTCAGACGCTTTGTGAGATTTAGTGCACATCACCCAAACTCCCAGAGCCTAAATTTCTCATATTGTAGTGAGCAACACAGAGCAGGTGGGAAATTGCCAGGTATGCCCATTGGGAGAGAACCCATGTGCAGAATTACAACTGTGCAGCAGTTCACAGCTTGGCCTGCTCCTTCCCTGTCTCCCTCCCTCACTATAGACCTGCCTTTGGTGAACTTGGAACCACAGAGGTCGAGCCTTGGAACTGTCCTGTCTCCTGTGCTGCTATCATGGGAGATCAAAGTCATTGCAGTCATAGCAACAAGACACTTTCACAGAAAGGGAGCATTATGAAGGCCCTGCCAATGGTCCAAGTCCCTGGCTGGGTCATCTCCATTGGCCTACCCTATCCAAGATTCTCATGCAGGAAGCTACTGCTAGCCATTCTGGGTTGCTGAGTAGAGTGCAGCAGCGTGGTATACAGCTCTTGGCACCCTACGAGTAGGATTCCAAGGTGGGAGAGTGCACTCTTGCTGGTCGTGGACTGGTTTTCACCCTTCCTGGCACATGCAGGAACCAAGTCCAAGAGAACAGGCTGACTGGCAGATCCAGAAACGAGTCTATGATAGCTCCAGACTTGGGTCCTTGTCAAAACCCAGATGTCAGGGTCTCCTTCCACAACAGGGCTCCTAGATTATGGGGCCAAAATCCATGGGCAGGAGGGTCCCCTTTTCTTCCTCTTAGGCTCACGCTCTTCATAGGGCCCTGATCAGGTGCCTCAGACCAATCTTGCCTCCCCAGAGTCAAGGTTCTCTTTCTATTCTTTAACATTTTTATTACCCAAGTTTATCAGGCATGAAAGTCCCATTGCTCTCAAGAGTGGCAAGAAATGTACTAACCTTATTTTTCTAAATCTGAGAGAATCGCTAAGAGTCCACCAGCCTAAGTCAACCAGGCTCTACAGACATCCCCACAACATGTCATGTTCCATCTCCCACCTCATGTGAACAGGGCACAGGCCTATACCTCTGTGATGAAGCCCCTACCTCCCCTTCCAAGTCTGGGGGATTTTCAGGAAATTTCATCTCCCTAAGGTGCCACAAAGCTTGTTCTCAGTAAAAGGCCCTCAAGCAATTTCTGAAACACTAAAGGTATTACCCCAGAACAGGAGCTTGGTTGCACAGTTTGCAGGGAAGATCATCTCTTCCTTTTGTTTGTGCATCTGCTCCCACATAGAGTAATTTCTGTACTAAATTATTGCTTCCTTTCCCTACCATATATGGAAATTCCATTCTGTAGCTGGCTTTCTCCCTTAGACCTCTTTCCAATCAATAAATACACATCTACATCACCATTTTCTATGGTCTCATAACACTTAATTGTTTCAATGTACCTCATTTTTACTTACCATAGTCCCCTGGTGGTGGTGACTTCTAAGTTTTCAGTGTTTTAAGCAACACAGGGTAAATAAACACTGACACATATATTTTGGTTCATGAACTTGATTGTTTTCTTTTGATAAATTCCTAGAAGCTATACTGTGAAGTCAAAGCATAGTCTATTTTTAAGATCTAATTCTCCGCAGTTCATTCCCAGAAAGGTTACACTGATGTAGCAACATGGGGGGGTGAAGGTCCTCCCACCCTTGCCATCAGCAAGTTCTAAGGTCAGTGTCCCTCCCACCCTCTAAATGCTGGGATTTAGGGCCTCCCTGGTGGTGCAGTGGGTTGAGCAATGCACTATGAAGCAAAACGCAGCCACTGCAGCTGGAGTTCGATCTCTGCCTCCAGCCAGGGAGGGAACCCACATGGCGCAGCAGACCTCTCCTGCCTCGCCCCGCTGCTCCCCTCAGCATGTGTTTCAGTCAGTCTGCCTGTTCTTCTCCTCACTCTGTCTCTGGTGAGTCCTCTCACTGCTCTGGACTCTGGCCTGTACCCCAGCTCTTATATGCATAAATAAATAAATGTCAGGATTTAACATAGAACTCTGCCTCGCTCTCCTGACACCCAAGGGCCTTCCTCCCCATGGAGACAAAACCTGTCAAGGTGGGTGTTTTCATCCATAGAAGTAATCTGGCCCCTACTTGTCATTTCTCCTTTTAAGAAGTGTCAGGCTCAACCCCTACTTTATACCAACGGTCAATGAGAACCAAGTTGGCACTGTGGGAGTAGGCCTCCTTGCCCCCCTGTCCTGAGATCCTGCTTCTTCTCCACCCACTTACTACACGTTTAAAGTGTACAGACCTATGACATTAAGTACATTCGTGTTGTTGTGCAGACGTCACCCCCATCCAGCTCCAACTAAAACTCTGCACTCATTAAACACTACTCCTCACTCTACTCTCCCCACTGCCATGGCACCCATCACCTTTCTTTCTGTTTCCCTAAATTTGACTTTAGATACCTCATGTGAGTGGGATCCCTGTATCCTTTTTTAAAAAAGATTTATTTTTATCTATTTATGCATACAAGAACTGGGGGGTAGACCAGAGGTATGGGGCTGAGAGGATTCACCAGAGGCAGAGTGAGGAACAGAACAGGCAGATCTACTGAAACACACTGCTGAGGGGAGTAGTAGGCAAGACAGGAGAGGTCTGCTGTGCCATGTGGGTTAGCTCCCTGGCAGGGGGTCAAACTCATGCTGTAGTGGCTAGCAATAGTTTGTTAGTGCTGAGACTTTAAGCCCTGCAGCACTTTAAGCTCCCACCAGGGAGCTCCCCTTGTGTCCTTTTTTGACTGACTTATTTCACTTAACGAAACGTCTTCAAGGTTCACTCACACTGAAGCACATGTCAGACTGTTTAATATGCCATTAAGACTGATTAATATGCCATTGTACCTATCAGTAGTTTACCTATCAATAGACACTTGGATCATTTCTACTTTTTGGTTAGTGTGAACAAGGCTACTATGAACATGGGTGTACAAATATTTGTTGTAGTCCTTGCTTTCAATTCTTTGAAATTTCACCCCAAAGTGAAATTGCTGGATCATATGGTAATTCTATGTTTAATTTTCGAGGTATCATCAAACCATTCATTTTCCATAGGAGCAGTACCATTTTACATTCCCACTGGCAATGCTCAGGGATTCCAGTTTTTCCAATCCTCAGCAACACTTTATTATGCATAAATTTTGTTTTTGGTAAGTGGTATCTCATAGTGATTTTAATTTGCATTTTCACAGAGAGCCTTCTTCAAATAAGGAAATCTCAGGGTCTTTTATCACAGGGTGGGAAGGAGTGTGGGGTACAGAATTGGCTCCAACGCCACCTTTAATCCTGCATCCTTTCCCAGAAGCAGAGATTTCTATCCCTTATACTTCTCCTCAGGTCCTATGGGATGACAGGAAGCCCAAGTTTTGAAGGAGGAGGTGAGAGGAATCTGCCCTGATCTGGAGGAGCCTCAGGCAGGAGAGGAAGCAGCAAGACATCCCAGCCCAACCTCACCAGGCAGAGAGCTTTACCAGCACATCCATGATCAAGGCAGCACTGGGAGGGAGAGGGCAGGCAGGAGAAATCCTGCTGTTTTGACAACTGAAGACTTGGACATAAAGTGACTTCCTTCAAGATGACACAAAGGGCTAGCTTCTGGGACAAGAGAAAACCTAAGACCACAGCACTTCCCCATGGGGAAGGGAGGAAAGGGTGGATTCTGAGAGCAAGTTGTAAAACAGAAGAGCAAACCAAGGCCCAGAGAGGGGATCCATTTTCCAGAGTCATACAGCAAGTGGGAACAGGGAGATCCAGAAGTAACCCTCATTGTTTATATGGCTTCTTCTTGGCAGTTTCCTCAGGCCCTGCCCTCACCTGCTGCTGACCCAGCACAAATTTGCTTAAGCGAAGGAGTCCATGTTCCTCAGGTTTCTGATCTATTGTAATGAGGGAGTGGGGGTGGGGAAGACTGAAGTCAAAGACTGTTACAGGTGGCACCCCCTGGACAGCGATGCTGGTGAGGATAAATAGCTTCAGGTGACATCAACAACGTATCCCTGGACATGGAGACTCTGATAAGAAATAAAAGGGCCTCCCTAGTGGCACAGCAGGTTGAGCACCGCACTGTGAAGCATCCATGGCACAGCATTGCAAGTTCGACCCCAGCCAGGAGGGGACCCACGTGGTGCAGCAGACCTCTCCTGCCTCACCTGCTGCTCCCCTTAGCAATATACTTCAGTCGATCTGCCTGTTCTGCTCCCCACTCTGTCTCTGGTGAATCCTCTCACTTTCTGTGACTCTGGCCCGTACCACAACTCTTGTACGCATAAATAAATAAATCTTTAAAAAAAAGAAAAGCAGACCTCAGGATTCTCTTTCGGATCTTCAGGTGAGATAAATGGCCATTTTTGGCTCTAGTGACTTTTTTCCTTGTTTGTTAAGTAAATCCATTATTGATGTTCTTTGAACCTGAGTGGTCTTGCAATTGTGCACATGGGTGAAAAACTCAGTGACCAGTGAACTATTTGGTCAGTGTCCTTGGCCAGTGTTAATGGTCTTACTGGCCTGTATTGTATTGCCCTTGTAACTTCCCATGAAAATCATACCTCACAGTCCTGGTCCTGGTCCCAGAGTCCAGACAAGGCAGCAGCCACCTTCTCCACCTGGGGACTCTGCCAGCAAAGGAAATGAGGCATGTCTAGCATAATTAGCTCTCCCAGACAAACCTCATTTCTGTTCTAATCGAGTAAGTTCCCAGTCCTAAGAAGAAACCAGGCCTTAGGAATGTCCATATCCCCAACTTCTAGAAGCAAGAGGAAGGGAGCCTGGAAGTGTGGCAGAGATTTAGTAATCCCTAGAATTCAGTCAGTTTCTCATTTCCTCAACATTGCTCCATCCCATCTCCAAAAGCTTTTATCTGTCATCCTGGCGAGGCCCTACTCATTATCCATTGGTGCCCACATGTCCCTTAATCAGAAAAGAAATCATCTGCAGTTACAAAGATAGGGTTCATTTATTTACGTTATAGTTGGATTTTAAAGGCAAAAATACAGTTCTGTTTTGAACACCAAGATCAGACATCCCCCCTCCCCAGAACAATGGTAAATACACATATCTGCATACACAGGAAATAAAAGTATACAGCACGACAGGTGTATAGGACAGGAAAGCTGAGGACCTGGCTGTGTGGGGTGCCCCACGTCCAGCTGTGAGGTCAACAGGGAGGAGCCTGTCCAAGCTGAGAGCCAGCTTGTGGTACCAGCATTTCCTCTGAGGTACCACCTCTGCCCCCTGATCTTTCTCAAAGGCCACTTCACAGGCTCACTAGCAACAGGATAGACAAAAAGAGAAAGGCACAGCGTGTCGCGTGACAACTTCATGGTGATAACTTCCAGGTGAAGGAAATGCTTCCTGAACCCTCAGCCCTGAACTCCCCAGGGAGGAAATTACAGAACTGCCAGCATCTCATGAACTAGGCAAGTGTCCAGGCTCAGCCTGGTCTAACCCTCCCCCTCCCTCCAAGGGCAATGGAAGGTCAGCAAATGGGGAAAAGGTGAGGCAGACTCCCCTGGGTTCTGAGAATGAGCCACATACTTAACTGTTCCAACTGAACATGGAGGAAAATATAATAGGAAAACAAGAAAGAAAAAAGTTGCTTTAACAATAAACTAACAAAGAAGTTACCACCCAGGGTATTTGTCTCCTTTCTCATAAGGCACTTTGGAGAAGTCAGGATGGGTGAAGGAAAGAGGGTCTTTCCTTCTTTACAATTCCCAATGCAGCTACTCTGAACTTTACTAACATCGTTTTTAAGGAGGGGGGAACTGACAGAGGAATACTCTTTGCATAGCCCAGCTGCTTCTGCAGTGGAAAATAATTTTTAACTAATACAAAGGCTTCTGGAAAAAGAACCAAGCTAGCATCTGAGATGCTCCAAGCGATAAAGGCACAGGCACCAAGCTCAGCCTCCACTCCAAGGTCAGTGGTAGGAAAGATCAGAATTAGGCAGCTGAATCTTACACCTTCACCCCAGGCTGGCCCCATAAGGGTGCTCAGTGATAGGAACTGCCTTGGACATCTCACCACAGGCATAACCTCTACCAGCAAAGATAGGCTTGGGGAAGACACCGCCTTGGGTCAGCCTGCTTAGAGTGGAAAACCTGCTAAAAACCTGAGAGGGAATGGGAGGCTTCAGGCACCAGAGTGGTCATGAGGGAGTGTGGGTGGGTCCTGATGAATTTCTTTCTACATCTCTAATTAAAAGGCACATTCATGCTGGAGAATGAATAGTCTGTTTGATCCTGAGTGTCACGGGCAAGTTTTAGGGAACTTGCTAGAAGCAAAAGAACAAAAAAGGAGCAGGAGGGAAAAGAAAGAACTGGTCGTGCAAGGTGGGCCAGGCAGTGTGGCCAGCAGAGCCTCCCAGAGAGTGGTCTCCAGGGTAAGGGGCTGGTAAACAACTCGACTGCTGTCACAACTCCACGTCCCTAATAGGAGGTCCAGGTGGGCGGAGGTGGAGGTTCTGCGGGGAAGGTGGGGAGCTCTGCCCAGCAGGCTTCTGCCCCCACCCAGAGGTCTGGCAGGATAGTGCTGACCAGGCTTTGCCCTCGTCGAGGGGCTGAAGGTGCTGATTTGCAATTCACAAAACCTGGCCTGTCAGCTATATCAGAGGCCCACTTGTGGCCACTGCAGCATACATTATTTTTCCCCTATAAAAATGTTTGATTCCCTCCCTATATTTAAAACACCACCATAAAAATACATAATAAATTCAAGTTTACATAGCATGCTCAGAAAAGAAACTGCCATGACAACACTAAACAGCTATGCAAATCTGGATTCACACACCATCAAGCTAGACCAGAATTAGAACCTGATTTGTTCTTTCTTTAAAATACTACAAACTGCTATTTTTAAAAAGTCTTTACATTCAGAAATCAGACAATCTGGAGAAAGGCCACTGAATGTTAGAACACTCGAGGCTTTTGCTTGGATGGCTAAAGTTGTCTTGGAATTCACTTTTGAGCAGGGCAAAATGATCCAAGGCTCAAGTTTTAAAATTCATTTTCTAAAAAAATATACACACACATACACACACACACACAAGTGATTGTAACAGTGGCTTAGCACTGAAAGAAGGGGCAGGGGATTAAATGAGAATGGTTGCGATCTTGTGTTTTCCTGTTAAAATGTGATAACCCTAAAAAAAAAAATCACATCAGTTCAACTTCAGCAGCACTTTCCAAATTTTCATAAACTAATAATACCACAATTTAAAGCGAAATTCTTGTTTCACAACAAATTAGCAGTTTATCATGGGGAACGAGTCCCACAGCCACCAATTTTGGACTGTGCCCAGGTCTGACTCTCTGGGGTGACACTGTGAACACGCCAAGGACCCCCGAAGGCTGACAGTTTCTACACTTACAAACACCTTGGAGAGCTAAGAAGTCACATGCTCAGCCAAGCTGAGGGCAGAATTTCCCACTCTGGTCATCTGGAAAGGCATCTGAATGGTGAGTGAAGGGGCCTATCACTCAGACTGGTGAGGATGACAGGGACCAGCCCAGTAAATTGGCAAAACACAGCAGAAGTCCTAGTCATTTTCATGTTTCTTATTGTTCTTCCAAAATGCTAGCTCGGTGAGCCGATGTCCACTGTGATCTTGGTATACAATGGGTATCTCTCTTTGTCCAATACTTTGTAGGTGAGTGAGTTCAAACCATCAGAGAACATTGTCTCCTTCGTGTGTGCAATTCGGTCAAACCTACATGGAAAAAAAAGGGCAAGGGGTTGGTGTCAAAATCTTAGGAAAAAACACTGAAACTTTGTCATTCATTGCTCCTCCCCCTTCTACTCCACCCTCACTCCATCAGCTGAACCCTCTCTTTCCCTGGAGGTAGAGAACCATTTCCAGAGCCTCATTCCTGCAGCCTACCCCACAATATAGTGGGAAGAAGGAATATAAAGGAACACAAAACGCACCTTTGAGGATTGGGTTCATTTTTCTTGTCTCTTGAGTGACGGATCATCCGACACTTCCCAACAATAGCATTTGGGCGAGATATAGACATGCCCTTAAAAACTAATCTGCAAGAAATAAAGGGGCACATCATCATCACAGTGCTGCCATAGCCTTGGGTCCAATGGCCACAGCTGCAAACTACTGCCCCAAATGCCATCCTGCTCACTTTGCTCATACAGCCCCAGCCCAGCCCAGGATGGCACCGCTTTAAACTCACACTCCCCTTCTCTAAGTCCTTTTGTGTTGGTGACTGTTACATGCCAGCGTCTGGGAGCTGTCTGCCCTCACAGAACTTACAGTGCAGATATTAGAACAGTGCCAGGATGGAGGTGGAGTGGGGACTGGGAGAAAGAAGCAACTGAAGGGGACCAGGCAGAGCCAAGTCATGAAGCTGCACAGGGGTCTTCAGAGCATTTCGAGTGGCTGGGCCAGTACAGCCTAAGGCAGCGAGGTGAGAGCAAACACAGTGGCCTCAGGGAGCAACACGCACTTCAGGAAACAGGTGGAAAGAGACTGGGATAGGAAGTGAGTGGTCAGAGATGAGGCTGGAAAGAAGTGCAAGGGCTAAACTGTAAAAGACTTCTCAGAGCTCTTAGTGTCCCAGGAAGAGTGCCAGTGTCTGCAAGGAGTACAACATGTGGTATCTCCCAAAGGCTTTTGATCAAGGAGACATGTCCCTGATGAGCAGTCTAAGAATGGAGACCAGGGAACTAGACTAGAGGCAACTGGGAGAGGGTAGAAGGTTCTGGGTAGGGCTGGGGGCAAAGCATGAGAGTAGGAAAATTCAAGTGAATTAAGAGACAGGACTGACTGGACCTGGCCTCAGGTAGTACTCTGCTCATGCAGCTCCTGTGCTAATCAGTGCCTCGCAAACCAGTAGGTACATAATAAGAGTTAGGTTCTTCATCTTTCAAGAAAACCACTAAACCTTCTAGAGTCCCTCCACCTGTGCAAGGCACCCATTCTCAGCACTCCCTTTTCCCAGCTTTTCTGACCACAGGCCTATGGTGTCACATCAGTCCTGAACACCTTCCTATGTGTCTAGGGTTTGCCCAGGTATAGTGCTAAGAAGGCAAGTCTATTTTTAACTGGACCCAGTATCCAGGTATTTGGGGTCCTCCCCCTTGAGCCTACCAGGCACAGTACTCTGCATGCAGCAAACACTTGATAAGTGCATGCTAGATAATTAGTCTTCATATTCTAAACTTGGAAGTTTTCTTCAAGGCCTTTATTAAAGACTTAGGTGTACGTCAAGTTCTCATACAAAGTTAACCTTGAATGACTTGGGTGCGACTCTGACCAACATCTCCTATTAACTGATCAAATTCATGTACTCCCATTCAGGAAGGCAGCAATGTGTATCCTGACGTCAAACCCAGAGACAAGTTCAGAAGGGCTCCCAGGAGAAGTCGCTTCTCACCCGCAGATGGCAGGATTGAAGCCTCCACTACCAGGGAGGGCTAGGCCAAATATGGATTTAAATGCCACTGACAGGTGGCTTTTGACCATCTGCAAATACAGCTACGTGATAAAGGTTTACTGGCTTCTCAGGAGCCCCAGGGTGTGGATGGCTACGTAGGTCATGGAGTGATGCCTGTTGACTTCTTTTGTTTATGTTAAAATAATTATGATCCTGCCCAAAGAAACTGTTTTACACTCACACAGGACCACAGTGAAAAGCAGAGCTTTTGTAAAAGACACGCATTTACTCTTACTCCTTCATTACTAAAAGGGTGTGGGCTACACATCCAAGTAGATTCACCCTTCACTCAGTTCTTACCTGACATTTTCCAAAAATCATAAAGACCAACTTTTCTGAAGACGAAAGCAGGACACACCTAAGAATCCTATCCCCCAGGGTCAATCCTGGCAGAATAACCAAATACTTATTGAAAAACCAGATGTGAAGGGAGATGGGGAAGAATGAGATGTAAAATTACCTGTTAAAAATGTCATCATCTTCACCTCCCCAGCCCCAATAATTATTAGGAAATCCATTGATGGTGAGAAACTGCTGTTTGCTTAGAGCAGAGACACCTCCAAAATACTGAACATAAGGCAGGCTGGGGAAAAAACACACACACACATACACACACACAAGGGTGTCAGTGGTTAGTAAGCTCTGGTTTTCTCAAAATAATCCTTTCTCAAAACAAACTCTTCGAAAGTAATTTTTATTCTCTGGAACTTTTAAATTGGTAATTAGTTGGAATTAATTAATTGTAATTTAATTAACTAGCATTCCAATGACTGAAATTTTATTAAATGACATTCCAATTCACTGGAATTTTTTAATTTGTTAGGTTTTTAAGTTAGTTTTGTTTTTATATTAGACTCAGATTATATTCAAGAACAAACACTGATATCAAAGGGCAGAATCTTCTTCTTTCTAAGAATACCTCTTGCTTTTGGGGTTATCTAGAAAATCAGTCTATGACAAGTACAGAAGCACAGTTCTCTTGCACCCCTCAGGAGCCTGATTCCCATGTCTCATTCCTGTACAGACAGCCCTTATGCAGGAAGTCCTGGACTCAGACTGTTTTAAAGTCTCCCTGTCACGTCCCCCTGTTCCCCACACCATCTGCCACTCTAACTTTCATTCTCCCAAAAGTACTGGCTTGAACACTGACCCTAACAGTCAGATTACATTTCTAAAAATATGCTAAAATAAAAATTTCCTGGAAATTCCCACCATATCCTGACCTAGCAAAATGTGTGCTCTACTTGAATTTATTTTGACACATTTTTAAGTAGTAGGCTTCTGGGCTGTCATCCTTCCAAACCTCTTCATATTTCAATAGTCCACCAGTTATGAACCGTGGACTCCAGAGGGATGCAGAGTAAGCACTGGTGAGAAATGTTAAGAATCAAGACATGCCCAGAGGTCAGGCAAAGGCCTGCCTGTGGGTCTTTTAAAGAATGTGGTTTGTGACGACCCTGAGCACAGCTCCAAACCACAATCAGGCTCTTACTGGAAGCCAAAGGGACTAAAACCTATCACACAATTTAACGAAAACTCTAACTCAGACTTTGAGGGGAAGTGAGTCAAAGCAGATAAGACATATGGGGAGCAAAAGGTGCAATTATTTTTTTTTTAAAGATTTATTTATTTATGCATACAAGCACTGGGGCACAGACCAGAGGTGTTGGGGGGCGAGAGGATTCACCACAGAGAGCGGGGAGC
>JAGFMF010011632.1:5803820-5834978 GCA_019455555.1 Galemys pyrenaicus
CTCCCTGGCCGGCAGCAGGGATCGAACTCGTGCTGCAATGGCTGCGGTTTGCTTCATAGTGTGTTGCTTAACCCACTGCGCCACCAGGGGAGGCCCAAAAGGTGCAATTATTATTTTCAAATTTATTCATGAATTCTGACTTGCAAGAACCTACAAGCAAAGATCCCCAGGGGCCTACTTTAAGAATCTAAGGTGGTCTATTCGTAATTAAGTGACAGTGCTTAGTTACCAAGTCCACCAGTTTTTGGTTTACCTCATGTTATAAACTACGCTGGTAATGGGAGGCTTTGAACCAGAGGTGGCCAGGTCAAAAAGGATTTTTGATAATCAGTGTTTCTACAGTTGGCCACTTCAATGGGAAGGACATGCTACATTGACAAGACTTGGTTTTGCTGTCTCTGCTTTGTTTGGTAATATCTGCCTTACCCTCCCCCTCATTGCCCTCAAGCCTGACTGGTTTGGGGAAAAACAGATGTGGTGCTGTCGTAAAGAATTAGGTGATCACCACCATGCTTCCAGGGAGGAATTAAGAGGGGTCAGGGTATAAGCCTGTGTATCTCAGAGAAGAAGATACACAGATAGGGGAGGGATGAGGGAGGAAAGACAGGAGGGCAGAGTGAAGTTTAAAGTTATGTTTTTCCCCCTTTAAGACAGCAAGTTTAAGGTCTGAATATCTTTGAAGGAATTAATAGCAATTCTGTAATCATCTCACAACTCCCATGCCCCTAAGCAGGGAAGATAGAATGGATGATGAGAATAAAATGAATCTGAAGGAAGGTAGTTGTATCTGCCAAGGGACTGCTGGTTGGCCCAGAGCAGCTGCCTGGCCATATAGTCAGCCTAGACAGGGGTGCCCAGTGCCCAGAGCAGATGCAGCACAGCTGCTAGAGCTCTGAGCTGACTTAGAGCAGGGAGAAAAGGTCAGGTATTCAACTGATAGGAGATTTAGAACAATTACTGTTAATATAAAGATGGGTAAATTATGAAACAAAATGAAAATTAATTCTTTAATATAAGAAAAATGCACTGCAAGGCAATTTTCCACCTACAACAATATGCCTTGGACTGCACTGTTGTCCCTGAGAACCAGCAGCAGCTCCCTCCTCATCAGGGAGCATTTTGGTGGAACCATTTGGGCTTCTGGTAAAGCATAGGATTTTGTGTTGCTGGGAAACAGAACCAAGTTCCTTCTTAAAATTCCAGGGGACACCTGCTGAAGTACCTGAGCCCCAGAATACTGGGGGGGAAAGGATTCCACAAGAATCACCCCAGGCATTAAAAACTCTCCTGTCTGGGTGGGCAAAGTACAGGTGCCTCTGGACACTTTCCCCTTCAAACAATAACTGCTTTTGGGTTTTAAAAGCAGCCACTGTGGGGCCTCCCTGGTGGCGCAATGGGTTAAGCAACACACTGTGAAACAGACTGCAGCCACTGCAGCACGAGTTCGATCCCTGCCACCAGCCAGGGAGGAGACCCGCATGGTGCAGCAGACCTCTCCTGCCATGCCCACTGCTCCCCTCAGCAGTGTGTTTCAGTCAGTCTGCCTGTTCTGCTCCCTACTCTGTCTCTGGTGGATCCTCCCATCCCCCACACCTCTGGCCTGTACCCCCAGTTCTTGTATGTATAAATAAATAAATCTTAAAAAAAAAAAAAGCAGCCACTTGCCAGAGGAGGCATACTCCTCCAAAGCCCAAAGAGTCACAGTGACCCCTGAGGAGCTGCGTCTCCTAGTCATCACCCCAGTGAGAAACACGTTTTCTGCATACTCTGATGAACATCCCTTACCTAAATCCAAACTTATCCATTGCAACAGAAATGTGCCGTGGCTGCGGAAAACACCTGTAGGTGTTGTGGTCATCCATGGGAATGAGATCCACATCACTAAACACGAAGCAGTTGTAGTCATAGTCCTTCAAAGACTCCTGAAAGCCAATGTTGAGGAGCTTAGCGCGATTGAACATGACGTCTCCAGCCTGGCGCGGAAACAAAAGAAGTGGTATCAGTGCCATAAGAACCTCTGAGCAGATGGCAGGGACTGGAGGCTTGTCCACCCACTAGTGCATGCTTGGGCCTCATGTTGCTGCCCTCACTTTACAAGTGAATACCAAATGGTTGGCCCTGAGTCGGTAATCCCACTTCTAGGAATTTTCCTGCAGGACTTACAAATGTGTTAATAACATATGAACAATGTTGTTCACCATGGAGTGTTCATCAAAGCAAAAGATTGCAAACAATGATAAAAGGATCACTAGGGAACTGGTTAAATAAATCATGGAACATGCATATAGAAGAGAGTTGTTTTTAAAAATAAGGAAGCTCTAGAAGGAAATGATCTTCAAGATAGTATTGTTAGGCGAAAGGACACTTATAAAAACATGTTATTTTTCATATACTACATGCAGATTGACTTCAGGAAAGAGACTCAGGAACTGGTGCCTACAGGAATTTACACTTCTCCCCTCTTTACAGGGTTGACTATGGTTGATTATCACATACAGTGTGCCTGCCAGAGGTCTCTAACCCAGTGAGGCACCATACCCTTGTGGCACCCACTGCATAGGAGAAAGCTGCATGATACATGCCATGAGAGATGTACAGTGATGAGAGAGAGGACAACACCGCTTCAGGCTACCCACCACTGGGTCCCGAAATACCAGGCCTACCGGTACAAAGGTACTTCACATTTTATTTATTTATCTTCCTTGTTTTCAGTCTCCCCCAATAAACGCTAAGCTCAATGAAGGCTAAATTATTTTGCTCTTTATTCAGTCAGTGCCTTAAAATACTGCCTGGTATAAAATAAGGCTCAATCAATAATGAACTGATGGATGGATGGACAGATGGATGGATAGATGTATGGATGGACAAATTAATGAATGAATTTCAACATACAATGGTAGAGGGCAATCCTTCCTTGGAAATTCTAACCAACTCCCTACTCCCAACCTCATCTCTGCTCTTAACAACCATGGCCCCAAGTTAATAAGGACAATAACAGCATCAACAGTCACCCTTACACACAGGGCAGTTCACACACACACACACATGCTCAAGCTGACCAGAACCCTCCCATCAATGAAGAAACTAATTCATGTGAGGGACAAGCCTGGGATGACAGCCTAGTGCTGTGGAGACTTCAGTTAATGGTTTCTCCCAGCATGAGGGCCCCTTTACTTTGGGGGGAAATGTACCCTACAAGCACCTGCAATTCCTACCCAATCTCAAAAATGGGATACCCAGCATCCTTTCTCCACACTCCCAAGAGGGGTTTAAAAATGCACTCGAGGAGGCTACCTGTGTAAGTAGAAAGAACATGCGCAACAGAACCACAGCCGCCCAGCCTCAGGTGAGTGACTCAGGAAAACGAACCAAGAAAGGAAGTAAGTGCCAGAAAGTCAAACAAAGCAGCCAAGAGAACAGAAAATGAATTAAGGAAACATCTACACAAAGTCTCCTTTCTTGAGCCCATGACTTAACTTTCATCCTTGTAAGGTGGCAGTCCCACCAGTGAAGAGTCACTTAGAATTCTGCCTTCAGCTAATTCTGTGTTAACTCATGAGGCATATGAGAACTATGAAGCTGTTGGCATTAAAAGCCTACCAGTGTGTTGCCAATATTCACTGGGTGGATGTGACTTACCACTTATCTTGGTAAGTGTTTTATGTGCACAGCACGTCATTTAATCACCTCAACAATCTTGTAATGGCCTCTGCTTCAACACAATCTGCTTCACAGCCACTACCTTTCGGTGAGGGGGAGAGACACTCACACCTGGTGCTTTGCATTTTGCTCTTTCAGCCCCATGAAGACGCTAAAAGCATTACTTTTGTCTGAGTATTTCAAACACAACTCAGTCCCCACTGACCACTTTTCTAACAAGTGAAAGGGCCACTGCAAAACCAAAACCTTTCGCATCTGTGTGAAAAGGTGGGCGCCTACCCAGTACTCCTCCTCAGTAACAGAGACAGGGTTATTGGTGGCCATGTCTGAACCAGAGGACCTCCAGGCCATAACCGTTTGATCTAGGCAGATGCTGACTAAGGCTACAATCAGCAGTTTTCTTTTGCCTGGAAATGGAAATTCGGAACCATGAATGAACACCTCCAGAGACACTCCAAGTCCCATGGAAGAGAAACCTGATTTGACCCCCTTGCCATGTGTGATGCAACAAGCTCCTCAGTAACAACAAAATAAGGCACTCTCGTGTCTGGCCCACACTTAGAACTAGTTAGGCAGTTTTCCAAAATAACCGTCCATCTTTCCTCCTAGCCTGTCCCCACCTATGTGTCCCTGGGAGAGATGACAGGCAGGGTATATTTTTGTAGGTGTTACTACCTACTAGAGCCTACTAGGAACAATGGTTCAGGAAAATGGTAGATGAGAAAAGTGCATGTCTTCCCTTTCCTCCCCTGGGATGATAGAAAAGTCAATTCTAGGCTTCTCTGGGTAAAATGCTGTAATATCTCAGATGACTTCCTTTGATAAGGCAGATAGGCCCTTGCTAGTCCACCATCCCCCACTGTTAAAAAGAAGTGCCCATTCCTTGAAGGGCGTGAGGAAGACACCAGCGCACATTTGTGGTCCTATTCAGTGGGCACCTTCATCCAGTGCCTCTTTTGCTTCATTCACACAGTACTTACTGTCTGGCCCAGACAAATACAGTTGTGACAGACACAGGCAATGGCTTTTTATCCCAAAAATGATAGCTTCTTCATTTATTAGCTATGCGATTTTGGGCAAATCATACCTCTCAGCCTCAGTTTCCTCATTTGGTTATGGGGATGACAACAGGGGGTTGCACTAAGTCAGACAACGCATGAAAAGGCCTTAGCACACTGGCTGGCACAAATATTGGCCACTATTATTATAGGATTGGTCTTTCCATCCATCTTGCAACAGTCAGGCCTTTTGAAATACCTCCCAGAGAGTCAACCTGGAAAGACTGTTTCTCCAGTACTTGTGTGCAGATTTTTCCCAATTTCTGCTTCTCTTATGGAGGAAGTATTTCTAAAAAGGGTTAAGGCTCCAGTGAGCTTGCCTGTGGCACACAGCACTAAAGTCTCTACAGCAGCACAAGAAAATCAGAGAGCCCTTTAGAGATAGGTGAAGTGGTTGGGAAGTCACACTCAGGAAGGGGAGTGACACATTGGGAGCAAGCATACTCTGAAGGCTTTTTAAGTGCAGGCTTCACAGTAGTTCAAGTTATATTTATCCTTTCCTTCTAAAGCAACTGGTTCCTCTTGCCAGAGGAGAGGACAGGAACAAAGAAAGGTGAAAAACTAGATGATAATCCACAGCTGGACAGGGCAGCTGTCCCGCGGGCCAAAGGTAACAGGAAGCCTTTCCTGGTTGGACATATAATTCTTGACTTGACAGATCACTCAGTCAAGAAAAGCCAATAATGACCAGTCCAGAGAAAACAGGAGCTTGGGCTGAATCAGGCATGTCAGCCGTCATGACCGTCAGACACTTTCTACAGCAAACCCAGCATTCTTCTGGTAGATCTGGGTAGCAGGGAGGAATGTCTTAAGTGCCAGATGGCTCTCCAGGGCTGTTAAAATCTTTTTCTAGAGCTCACAATTACACTAAAACTAGGAGGGAGCAAATAGTATTGTCCACTGAAAATGGAATTCCTCTATTTTTCTATTCAGAATGTAAAATGGTAGTTATCTTGGAAAACAGGATAAACAAAGTATTGCCATATGACCCAACAATTCTACTGCTAGGTATATACCCAAGAGAAATGAAAACACATGTCTACACAAATGCTTTTATACCATGCAATGTTATTCATAATAGCTAAAAAGTAGAAAGAACCCAATTGTCCATTTACTAGTAAATGCATAAATAAAATGTGTTGTAACGATCAGTGGAATCTTATTCAGCGATAAGAAGGAATGAGTACAGATACATGCAGCAACATGGATGGACCTTGCAAGCATTACACTAAGTGAAAGAAGTCAGTCACAAAGGCTCATCTATTGTATGATTCCACTTATGTGAAATGTCCAGCCTAGGTACATCCCTCAGAGACAGAAAGATTGGTGGTTGCCGAGGGTTGAGGGGCTAGAGACGTGGGGCTTCCTTTTGGCATAATAAAAATGTTCTAAACTTGATTTTGTGGTGCTAAGATACACAACTCTTGGGAATACCAAAAGTCACTGAATTATACATTTTTAATAGGTGAACTATATGCTATGTGATTATATCTCTGCAATGTGGTTACTGAAAACAAGAACAATAAGCCAGTCCCAGAGAGAGGAAAGGACCAGAGGATCTGTTCCTCCCTTTCTTATACATTTATTTATGGAGTGTGTACTTTATGCTTGACGGTAGGGCTACAGAGATGGGAAAGACAGGCCCTGCTTTAGAGTTAAGAGTTAAACAGGCAATTATTATGTGACAATGGGTGCTTTAGGGTCAACAGTTACCTGGAAAGGGAAAAGAGGGCAACTACAGAACCAAGAACATATGGAGAAGTGGAGATGAAGACAGTGACCCAGTCATATGGATTAAGAGAAGTCTTCTAAGAAGTTAGACAAGTTTAGTGGGGAGGAATGAGAAGAATATTCCTAGGAGAGAGAGCAGCATTTCTAAAGGCTGTAAGGAAAGGAGAACATTTAAGGAGCCACAAGAAATATAGACTGTGAAAGCCAGAACAAAACATGAAGGGGGAGTTAGACCAAATCATGGTAGGGAGAGAGAGGCTGGGAACTCTGCTAAAATAGTCAGGCTTTATCTTTTAAGATCAAACCTGGAGGTTTTAAACAAAGATTATGCTTTGTATGTCAAGGTGAGTGCTCCACTCCCTAATCAAAGGCAGGGAGACCAGTTTGGCAGCAGCTATATGATTCCAGGGAGAGACATTGAAGACTAGACAATAGTGGTGAACAAGAATGCCTTCCCCAAGGGTAAAGGCAAGGGACTCCACTTCCCTGTTTTATGCCTCACTTTCTCCCTGGGCATGAGCACTGCCATTGCAAATAGCCTTCGTGAGGCTTTCAGGACAGGTGCCAGAGTTCAGTCCACTCCCCAGGCAAGTTTTGACTGTGCTTAAGTCAAGAGTGGCTTTCCCCTGCTTTATGAGACTGATGAACAACTACAAAGAGACACTGTTGGCTTTCCCACAATCCAATAGTGTCTAAAGGTCTGTCCAGCCACCTTGCCTTCCTTGGATGCCAGGCCCATGCATGTTCACCTGTAGACATGTCCCCAGACCATGATGGCTTGAGGATTGACTGTGTCTGGCCCTTCCTCCATCAAAAGACACAGCAGGTAGGACACTGGAAATGTCAACTTGAAGCCAAGACTCTTGGAGAATCAGTCTCTGTGTGATGGGAAAGACAGTGTTGCCCCTGCACACATGTCCTGGCCCCTCACGAAGCATTCTCCCATGCCCTCAGATACCCCCCAGGATTTCAATTCCAGAGACCCAGAAGCAGGTCTGCAGTCAGCAGAGATAGCTACTGAAGTATGGCTTTCTGGTAGTCCCGAGACACCAAGAAGAAAGGCCTCGTTTGAGTGGGTAGCAGGAAAGCCAAGGAAGATCTGGCTGAGCAGTCTTCTGGCAGGACTGACCCTCAGGACCTTGGGCTGGTAGACAGCCTGGCTGGGAGGTGATCCCCAGAGAACTGCTGGGAAAGGCCTTGGATGATACAAATGCTGAGTTTGCAAAGGGGCTCATAGCCACTCATTCATGATTTCATGGCAGTTAGGCCTCTGGTTTTTAACCATAATAATATGGTAACCCTGAGCTTGGACAGGGCCCTAAACAAAACTTGGCTCTGACTTAAGGGCTTTACCCAGTGAGTAAAGGAAACTTGCCTTTCAGGGCCCGGGGTTGAGGGGAAGGTTCTGTTTGCCAAAGTCATTGCTCACAATGCTCACAAATTGCTCATTTGCCCTTCCTGGACTAGGACTCCTGTCAGGAGCTGCAAGTTGCCTTCAGAGAGGTCTGAGCTTACAGAACAGCACGGCATGGATTCTGGGTGAGGTGAACGCAGAGAAGAGCTTTATCTATCCATCTCCACAGCAACCACCGCAGGATATCTGCCTCTCTCCTTGGGCCTGAGACACTGAAACCTGACTTTCTACCCAAAAGCACTTTAGAAGATAAAGGCTTCCCTTTTAGAAGGAAATCTGACCATTTATACTAAGAACCATTTTAAACCGTTTCTGAGCCCATGATCCCAGTACCTGAAAACAATGGTGTGAGAAAATGATAACTAAATGTGGAAGAAGCAAACACAGAATAAGCTCTAGACACAAAGATGTTCATTACAGTGTATTTTTACACTAGGTGAGAAAATGGAAATTATCTAAATGCCTTCTACTAGAGGAATGTCTAAGTTAATTATGGTTGAACTACATGCTCAACTACTTGGAAGGCATGGAAAGTGATGATTACAAAGACTATGAATAACATGGGAAGATGCAGATGACATAGAACTGAAGAAAAAAGCAGGATACAAAAGTGTACATACATACAGTGTGAGCTCAGCTGTGGCCTAATTTTAAGAAGCCAGAATTTCTTTGATCTCGGCACAGTGGGCTGGCTTTCAGTGACCCTGGCATTTCCGAGCAAGCCCACAGAGACCATGGCCTGGTCTGGAGACCCCTGGGGATGGCACACTCACGGGATCATCTATACAGCTTGGCCCTGATCAGCAGGGCCTGGGTTCTGGGTTTGATTTGGAGGCGTGTGGACATTACCAGGGTGGCAGCGGTGGTGGCAGCGGCGGCGGCAGTCACAGCAGTAGTTAGGTCGGCACTCCTCTCTCTCTCTCTCTCTCTCTCTCTCTCTCTCTCTCTAGGAGGTGGAGGGTACAGAAGAGGAGGTAGGTGGAGAGTAAGAAGCAGATCACAGAGAGGAGCTCTTCCTTCAGCTTGCTTTGCTACAAACAGAATTAACAAGTAAAGGCAAAGGGCCCTCATGAGAAGGAAAAAAAAGAAAAAGAAAAAAGAGGAGGACAGAGGCAATGAAGAGGGTAAGGAAGAGAGGTAAGTGTCAAGGCTGCAAAGGAAAAGGGACCCATTCTGACGACTTGTTCCAGGGCAAAGGCAAATTCCAAATAAACTCCCCGTCATGAAATCAAGGGTGAGCCGAGAAAACAACATTTCACAGAACAACACTCAGGGAACTGATTCATGAACCCTGTGAGTGTTTCCACGCATTCCCCAGGGGAACAGAGATCACCTCAGACACGGGAGGGAAACACAGTGAGTGAAGGAGGCAACCAGTCACCAGAGCAGCACACAGACAGCAGCGGGACAGGCGTGCTCCAGGGCCCCAGGCTCCAAAAGGCTGAGTGCCCAGAGGAAAGGGACAGGACTCACGCTGCCCTTCCTGAGCCCCATCCCTGCACTTGTCAGTCTGGCTGCTGGCAGTTCACGGAAATGGAGGGCCGTAACAGGGAGGGCAACAAAGATGAGGAGATCGAGATAAAAATAAACCGAAGCAGAGGGGGCCACAGGCCCAGGCTGCTGACTCCTGTTATGGGCTGGACTCTGCTTTACCTCAGATCTTCTGGGTCTCATTTAGGAAATAGCTGTCTGATCCCAGGAAAGAGAGAGGTTGCTGAGGTGTGGTAACAGATGCCTCCTCTCCTAGGAGATACAAAGCCCTGAGTCCGCTCCTGTCACACTTGGTCTCACACAAGCAGCTTGCAACCACCTCACAAGGGCACATGTGTCAAAAGGGAGAAAATTCTAAAGCCGAAGACTGCTCAAGCAGGAGCTGAGTCTCCTCTCTGTGCTCTCTTCCCTAACCTTTCAGGCCTGGGTTTACCTGTTGGTACAACAAGACTCCCCGGGGATTCAGAGGTTATTCCTCCAAAGCTGCAAACTCCCCACAAACCTCTGGACTTACAGCCTTACCAAGTGGCTGTGCATGGTAACAACCCATTGAGGGAAGTGGAGCGTTCAGGGGAACAAACAAAGCAAGGTGAGGTGTTTTTTAGAACTCAGGTGACCTCTGTCAAATCCCAGTTCCATCATCAATCATCATGGAAACTGAGGAGCTACTTACCTTCATGAGTCTTCCCTCAACAGGAACATAATACCCATTTGTCTCACTGAGGGTCAAAACTCAAAGTGGTACTATGAACGATGTTCAGTCCTAGGAACCATAGAGCTTTTTGGTTTTATTTTTTAAAGATTTTTATTTATTTATATATATAAAATCTGGGGTATAGGCTAGAGGTGTGGGGTAAGGGTGAGAGGACTCACTAGAGACAGAGCAGGGAGCAGAACAGGCAGATCAACGGAGGTACACTGCTGAGGGGAGCAGCGGGCGAGACAGGAGAGGTCTGCTGTGCCATGTGGGTCCCCTCCCTGGCCAGGGATTGAATGCATGCTGCAGATAGGTTCATAGTGCTACTAGTGCTATGACTTAACCCCTTGCGCCACCAGGGAGGCCCAGGACCATGAAATTTTATTATGGCTATAAAAAAAAAAGAGGGGGGTACCTTGCTCTGGACAGCAAGGAACAGGATGCTTTGGGGAGCTACTCATTGGGGTATGCAGGTTCCTGCGGGGTATGCGGGGTATGACATGGCCTGATAAGAGAGGAGGCTTCACTTTCAAGAAGGAAGTGGTGTAATAAGTAAAACAGCACTGAGGGAGACGCCCTGGCAGCACTGATGCTGCACCGAGCCATGTGGCCAGGGAGACAGAGAGGTCACCCAGAAAGTACTAAGTGAATTGGAGGCAACAGGGAGGAAGAAGTCAGCTCCACTCCAGGGATTCACAGAGCTAATAAATTTGCGAGGCCTTCAATGGTGGTGAGAGAGCAATAGGGGAGGAAATAAAGGCAAGCATGGCACCAGGGTGGCCTAAAAAGGTGCTAGGAGGGGGCCCTCCCTGGTGGTGCAGTGGGTTAAGCAACGCACTATAAAGCAAAACCGCAGCCACTGCAGCATGAGTTCAATCCCTGCTACCCGCTGGGGAGGTGACCCACATGGCGCAGCAGACCTCTCCTGCCTGGCCGCTGCTCCCCTCAGCAGTGTGTTTCAATCCATCTGCCTGTTCTACCCCCTGCTCTGTCTGGTGGATTCTCTCACCGCCCCACACCTCTGGCCTATACCCAGCTCTTGTATGCATAAATAAATAAATCTTTAAAAATTATTTTTAAAAAAAAAGGCACTAGGAGAGAGGCACAGCAGGTGTCTGGGTGAAGCCAGAGTGTGGCTGTGGCATAAAGGGCATGAGGGAGGTCTGAGGAGGCTGGAGGTAGGTTGGGCTTGAGTCTTGGAGGGCCTGGACTGTCAACTTCAGATCTTTTAGATCCTTGCCTTGCCTGTGAGCAGTGAGGACATACTAAAGGTTTCAGGAGAGGGTGTGGCACAGTCACAAATGGAAAGAGCCCAGGCAGCTGAGTGCAGAAGTGCCCGAGGGTACACAAACAGAATCGGAGATTCCAGTCTTGGGTGCTGGAAATGGGCACCAAAGCGTTGCTATGGCAATCACAAACCCACCTAGCCAGCTGGGCCTGCATTCCTCACCCATTTGGTAACTTTTATGATCGTTAATCCCACAAGCATCCTGTGTTTTTATTTAGGGCTGGTGCTGCCAGGTGGCAACCTGCCCTCCTGTCACCTTGGCGGTTTTATAGATTTCTTTCCTGCATGTGGACGTGCAGCTTGCACGCCCAATCTCCTATGACATCTCGATAGGCAACTTGGCACCAAGGTCCCAGTGTCAGGTCTCAGGTTGGACATCATATCAGCACCCTGATGTGCCAGAACCTTAATGGGGTCCTCAAACACTGGTGGGCTAGGACAAAAGGAAGGATTGTTGAGGACAAACAACAGTACTTGCTCTTCTCTGTCTCAACAGGTAAAGCTTCCCCATTCCACCCCACTTATTGTGAAATGTTAGTTGTTATTGTCATCTGAGGGGTCTAAAACCAAAGAGGGTGGTTAATAGCTTACTATGGACAAGGGTGGGAGCCAAAAAAGCCCATAAAAGCTCACCCCTGTAAGCAGAACATGAGACGTGATCCTATCCTGAAGAAGCTGGTAGGCTGGACGTGGTCCCTGTGTCCGCTGAGATCTGCCACCTATTGATGCTCTGTTTACCATCATTATCTACTAAACTGACTCCACAGAGGCCACACAAACAGGAGGGAGTGTTTCAGTGCCGGTACTGACTAGGGCTGAAGCAAGAGGCAAGGGAAGCAGAATGTGTCACCTATTTCCTGGACAGAGAAAATAGGCAGGAAGGGTGGGGGGCAGGAACTCAAATCACAGCAAGCACAGTTGATATTCACAGAAGATTTGCTGTGGGTCATGTACTTGACAGCCTTGTGTGGCAGATAGACCCCAAAATATTGGTCTCCCACCCACGAAGAAACCAAGGTCCAAAGAACTCAAACCCAAGGTTGTTGAGCAGGAAAGTGGGAGGGACGTAGGGGCAGGCAGTTCTCAGTATCCTAGGGAAAATAAAAAGGGGGGCTGCTTGTTTCTCCCAGAGTGTGATTCACGGAGTGTTCATTGCTTGAGATGGTTCTTGGAAAAGTTCTGCCACTGGACAAGCCTGGAACCACGGTGTGCTCAGTTCTCCTGGAGACTGTGAAGCAAACAACACCTGAAGGCTCTGCTGGAAAGAGGCCCACTTCACCTTGTTCAATCTGGCACTCCTCAAGTGCATCTGGCCCCAAATGAAAAGTGCCAAAGTGCATCTGGCCACTTTGGAAAGCACACTCTGGGATAAGCCCCAAGGTAGGCAGAGTCCAGCGCCAGCCAGCACAATGGCACCACTGGTACAAGCTGGCTTGTTTAGCTGTTCTGCCAGCTCGGAATAGGAAGGCAGGAGCATAAATAGGACATTTGGAAATCTGTTGTTCTAAACCAGGGGGGCTGTTTATATAAATTCTGTCATAGGAATTTAAGGTGGTGGCTAGATTTTACCCTGCTATTTGTTTAGACTTTATAATTACGGAGGGAAGTCTCCATTTACCTATAATATATCTAAACAGGAGCAGATTCCTCTCCAGTCTTCCTTGGCCACCTAAATTAAAAAACTCAGCATTATCAGTAACTCTTATAGCCTTCTTACCCAAGTATATATTTTAATCTAATTTATATACCACCCAGACCACAGCCGTTTTCTGCTCGGGTAGACTTGTGGGAGGCCATTAGATGCCCTGATGAATGAAATCTGAAAGCACTGTGTCTGTAGCCTTTCACTCAAATACTGAAGAAGCACAGTCAAAAAGAGAGAGAAGATGACGCTGGCATGGCGTGTTCTTAGTCATCTCTGCTGGCTCCTGGTGACTGTGGCTGCCTCTTCCAGGTGCTCACTGCCACTGCTTTATTAACAGGCTCCTGAATCTTTCTATGACCAATATGTGTTCACTGGCATCACACAAGTACTCTTGATGGCTGGGCTTCAACAATACTGGTTGGATTTCAGTGACCTGGATTCTGCAGCACATTTATCTGTTCTCTCTCATACTCCCCAATGTTCTTCTGAGATAACCCACAACTCTTGAGCTATCTAGCTAGCAGATTTTCTTAAGGCCCTGATCTGTGTTTACTTGGTCAAAGGACTCAAATAGGCTTGAATGGTTTGCCTGCAACATGCCCTCCCACGTTAAGCTTCGGTTCCCCTGGAACAGGGCTGTCCTGTTCTTTCCTGCCTGGTAGACTCCGCACCCCCACCCTTGTCCCCTAACTTCTACTGCCTTCCTACCCCAATGGTCACCTCGATCTCCAGGACCAGACAAGTCTCCTTTCTGCCTTGAAGTCCTCTTCTATTGGCTCCAGCTGAGAAGGCTCATATCTCCCTCTAGCCTTTAGAACCTGATTTACAATCCCGTTCTACCAAGCCTCTTCTGCTGAGCTTTCAAAGCTTTTAGTAGCCACCATCCATTCACATGCTATGTGGGATTGCTAACAAAATGTTATAAGTGGGGATGGAAGCTTAGGAACAGATAGAACTGGAACCTCACACTTTATAGAATCTCTCTGCAGCAACTGGTGCAGTATTGTGCCACAGCAGTCCACAGAAGTGCCTGCTGTTTCCAGTCTCCCTCTAGTCCAAGGGAAGGCGTGCAACTTGGATGGGAGCTGTCACCTACCAACAATCTCATTATCTCAAGCAGATCCGGAGTTTATCTTGTAATGAAATGGACACTGAGTCCTTTAGAATGGGTAAATTCTTTCTCCTCAGATGAATTTCAATGAAATTTAGTCTACAGGGGGCCTCCCTGGTGGCGCAGTGGGTTAAGCAATGCCCTATGAAGCAAACCACAGCCACTGCAGCATGAGTTCGATCCCTGCCCCTGGCCAGGGACGGGACCCACATGGTGCAGCAGACCTCTCCTGCCGCGCCCACTGCTCCCCTCGGCAGTGTGTGTCGGTCAGTCTGCCTGTTCTGTTCCCACTCTCTGGTGAATCCTCTCACCGCCCACACCTCTGACCTATACCCAGCTCTTGTATGCATAAATAAATAAATCTTTAAAAAAAAAAGAAAGAAAGAAAGAAATTTAGTCTACAGACGAGTTAGAGTTTTTACCGCAGCAGAAATTAAAGTCTAAAGACAGGAACTTAAGTATTCAAGATAAATTTGAAATACTAAAGTTATGCTCTTGGAAAAATAATCATGCTTCTCAGACAGACTAAAAATAAGCTATTTCAAATAACCTACTGCAATAAGTTATTTCAAAAACAAAACACTGCCTCCTAAGTCAGTCTGATTCTCCAGGTTGTGGTGATGAAGGCTGACATGTTTTCAACGTCATTTCACTAAGCAGGGCTAAACCCAACACATACCCAGACCATTGCCGTTGCTTTAATAATGCAGTGAGAAGCTCTCTTTTCTCAGACTGGCCCAGTCCACATGGTATTAGAGGCCCACAGGTCAGACGTCCCCAGACATTTGCTGGGGGCCGGCATTCAGGCCTAAACCACGGGCGCTGACTCCTGCAGCTGCCTCAGAAGATGCAGCTGCCTGCAGAATCTGACATTTAAATGGGTGCTTATGGGTGCTTTTCTTTTTAAAAGGCGAAACATGCAGTTACCCCAAAACAGGAAATAATCAATGCTTTATGGGGGGGGAGGAGGAATTAGGGCTGTGATTTTTCTCTCAATTTTATTGGGAGGCTTCTTCAAAAGAACACAAAACACTCCACCCAGCAATTTCTCTTGCCTAAAAGAGTTGAGCTGTGAACAAGCGGACTGTTTAACATTTAATTTTATGAACTATTAAGAGAGCAAGGATGGCGTCAGCAGGGTTGAAATCACCAAATGACTAAGAAATGATTTCCATTCTGTATTTACTTACACTATCTCCACCCGCTTCCTCCATCTTCCCAGACCTCACCTGGTTGATAACGTAGATGCCGTAGTCCAGCTGCTGACGCTGAAGGATTGGGTGCAAGTAATAGAGCCAGTACTTGAGATGCTCCTGCCGGTTGCGGAACGGAATAATGATGGCCACCTTGTGAGGAGAGATGCAGTCCTTGGGGCTGTAGCGGCCGCCCACCTTCACTTTCGGGTTCTGTTTCTCCACAAGCGTCAGGTCCACTTTAATATTAAAATCGATCGGCATGGGGCCGACTAGAGAGGTGGAGGGAAGGACAAGTTAGCAGGCCACAGGACTCGTGGCTCCACATTGTTAGATGGCCAGGCTGCAACTGCAGGAAACATCTCCTCCTGAGAGGCAGTGTGGTTGTAGAAAAGGCACTCACGTCCAGTCCCAGGTATCATGTCCAACATAAGCGTGACCAACCACCCCACAAAAATCCCCCTGGAAGCAGGCAAACTCGGACAGCTGTTCACCCTACGAAGCACTTACCTGCCCAGGCTCTGCTCAGACTCTGTTTCCCAACCGTAATATGGAAAAGGGGTAAATCCTAAGGGTTAGTTCCTGCTCAGACTCCCTGACAGACTGTTTGAAGGACCAAAGAGCATGACTGAGAGAGCTGAGACTGTTTGAAAGACCAAAGAGCATGATTGAGAAAGCACTTCTCAGAAACCCTAGCTCTGCCTCCTCACAGCTGTGTGGCCTTTACACAGTTTCTCTCTGAGGCTAGCCTAATGGGGGAAGGGGTGTATATGTGTTGGGGAGGTCAGTTGAATAGGTCTCAATAAGAAGGGAGTAGGGAGTAGCATGAGGTCCTGCTCCCTGCAGCATCTCCTGGCTCTTTTTTAATTACCTAGGTCCTTCCCAAGATCGGTCAAGTCAGACTCTATAGGGGAGGGGGCTGAGAGTCCATATTCAAGTCCAGGAAGGGACTCGATCAGAGGAGTTGGAGGGCATGAGACCCCAGAGGAGGGTGAAAGAGTGAAGGAACAGCTGAAAAGAGGACCAAAGACAAATGCTTAGTAAAAGTAGGGTACACAGTGATAATGAAGGGGATGAAGAGGGGACGAATTAACTCCAAATTTTTGGCATGGAAGAAAATGGCTCCAGACTATGGTGACAGGAATAAGTAAGATAGCTCCTGGCGTAGAGGAAAGCTGATGAGATATAGATGGTTAATACTGAGTGAGTGATAGGTTCAGAGTAGAAAAAGGGGAACGCTAAAGATGCAGATGTGGACATCCTTATTTCCTGAGTAGAAACAGCTTGTGCCAAGCTGCACTTCTCAAAGGCTGGGAACTACCTCTTGTGCCACACACAGTGAAGGAGAAGCAAGATGGACATGACCCATGGACAAAGAACAGGGGACAGGACTCCAACCCAGGTCCTCAGTACTCCCTATAGGCCAGATTTTCCCAAAGTGGGTTCCAGGAAACACGAATCCCAATGCTGATGAATCCCAGAATAGCTGATGTAGCATAAAAGAAGGGAGTTAACTCTGGGGCCAGAGTCAATGAAAGAGTATTCCCTGGTCAAATAAGGGTGGGAGCCCTATATCCTAAATCCTGCTTCTGGAATGCCATGAGGTATACATACCAAAGACTCTGAGAAGGTATATAATCAAGAGCTCCTCCCTTCACTTTATTTAACCCACCATTTCCAAACTTATATGGCCACGGAACCAATTTATTAGGTACTAATAAACCAATTTATTTGAGAACTATTACTCTGGTGTAACCAGCTTTACTATAAAGCAAACTACCAAAAAACTATCTGCAAAACAAGTTCACGTGAAACACACCGGTGAGAACCACCAAGGCCAGTGCGTAGCCCTCTGTCATCTTGTTTCTTTAGCAAGCACACCTAGTTCCCAGATATTACTCAACCTCCTAAAATGAGACATTCTGAGAACAGGAAGCTTGTTCCTCTTGCCCCTCCTGCTTCTCACCAGGTGTGCACTTTGCCACCTCCTCCTCCTCCTCTCCCCGCCCCAGTACTCCTCACAACTTCCCTCCCTCCAGTTCCATCATCAGGGGACCAGCTCTTTTTCATTTCTTTTCTCCCAAGACACAGCTCTGATCATATCACTTTCCTGCCAAAAACCTCTGTGGCTTTCAGGCTGTGTGATTTTGGACAAAAGTAAGACCAAACTTCTTAGCTTGGCAACAGGCCCTTCACTCTTAACTCTACCTATCCCCCCACCATCCCTATATGCCATGCCTAGGACTACATTTGGCCAGAAATGCTCTTTTTTCCTTCTCACTGGCAAAGTTTTGCATTGATAGGTCAGAGTCTCAAAACCAAAGCTCCAGTGGGTTTCTTCCTTCTGCTCTCTACATTACTATAGAATTCAGACAGCAGACCACCTGGACAGGAGACCCTCTGGGCTTCAAAAGCTCTGGTCGTTCCCTGGCCTCTGGTCCCTCCCAAGACTCATAGCTCAGTCACTACAGAGGGGTTTGCTGGCCTAGCTCCAGCCTCCTGAGGTGTCGTTAGTGAGCAGGTACTCTGCCCCACCACTAAGGGGTCACCTCGGACAAGTGTTTTCAAACTTATCATCAGAATCTCCTGGGCACTTTGTAAAAATATGGACTCTCAGGCCCCTCCCTTAGAGAGTCTGACTTGACCGATCTTGGGAAGGACCTAGGTAATAACAAAGAGCCAGGACATTCTTAATGGGCAACTGGGAGCAGGACCTCCGGCTCTTCACAAGCCTCAGGGCTTTTACAGAGGTAGCCCCTCCCCAGGAGGCCCACGAGGCAGCCCTGGGGATAGACTTCTGGGAGGCCTGGCTGCACAGCACTTGTCAAAAACATGAAAGATCCGACACTGGGCTCTTTTCACTTCAGAGGGCCCCACAACATCTGCAACTCCCCAGCCCCATCTGAAGATGTTGCTAAACATAACTGCTAAACATAACTGCATTTTCAGGAACCCAAAAGACATCTGCATTGTCACCTTACCAGCTCACACCTCAAACCAACCCAGAAGGCCGGAATTCACACTGGGTCTACCCAGCCGCCCCAGAGCAGACACCTGCAGGCTGGAAAGCAACTTAGCTTCACCCCTTTTGGAGCTCCAATAAGGTGATCCTGAGGTAGTTGCTCTACAGGAAAGGATGCCGGAGCCTGGCTCAGCTCCATCAGTGACTTGCTGAATGGTCTTTGGGTAAATACCACCCTCTCTCAGCATACTGGTTTCCCACCTGTAAATTCAAGAATTGGAACTCAACCTGCCTCCAGCGAACTCTATTCAAACCGCCTACAACCAAACCTGCTTCTCCAGGATCCCCTCAGTGACTGACACCACTAAGAGCTGGGTGGTTCATCTTCCCACTCTTCACCCCCAGCACACACACCCACACACAGGAGGTGACAACCCATGGGACCCTACTCCAGTGCCAAACCAGAGTCTTTTCTAAAACATCTGTTTATGCAGTTTTCCTGCAGGATGTGTCAAGGTCACTTCCAATTTGTTTTAATCAACGCTTTCTGGGGACCTACTGTGGTGCTGAGTTGTGTGCCAAGTCCAAATATGGGGTATTGAGAGGAGGGGATAGGATGGACAAGACAGTTCTCGACTTCAAGGAGCTCCCTGCTAGGTGTGCGGCAGAACCGAAGTGAGAACCACACTGGCTCACAGCTGGCCAACAGCAGAGCTTCATCACCAAACTGCCCCTTCTCACTGCTCTGCTCCTCTGTGCCCCTCTCACATCATGTCTCCAACCCTTCTTGCCCAATCTGGCAATTCTTTCCTCACCTACTCTCTTTGAACCTGAATAGCTCTGAGAATTGTGCAGCTTATACATGTGAACAGTGATTAAACAGTGTAGGCAGCCAGTGGCAGCTCCAGACCTGGAGCCACATTACCTTCTTGGGGTCAGTGGCAGCTAGGAGGCCTTCCTGAGTACCCTGCACACCTCCTGCCATGCTGCAGGGGCCATCCTCCACCACGTGCCTGGTTCTGTCCCAGGGAGAGCTCAGACTCCAGAGCAGTGAGCAGCTCTGCTCAGAACCACGCAGCTCTGCTACCAGGTCTCAGAGCCACTGTCCAGGGCCTCAGAGGGAGGTGAAGGGAGGAAGCAAAGGGCTGAGGGCTCCATGACAGTCCTCAGGCCGAGCCAAGGCTCCCTTGCTGTGCGGCGCATGGCGTGTGCTACCACAGGCCCTCGGTCCCGCTGGGCTGGCTTGTGTATTTTCTTGGCTCTGGGAGCTGGGAAGCAGGGTTACGTAAGCAGATGAGCAGATGTGAGCCTGTCCTCGGCTCCCCCCCACTAAAGCCCTGCCACGTGGGCCTCTCGGCTGGGAGTCCAGGTCATGGCCTTGCGCGTAAGTCGCTCAATAACTTCAGTGTGTGAGCTCAACTCAGACAGATTCCAGTGCTTCCCTTGCCCGGCATGGCAAACCCAAACACGCACGTGCCCTTCCATCAAAAGCCCCGCTAATCTAGAGCAACCCAGCACGGACTCTACGCCTCCCTTTCACGCCAGCTGAACTACCAGGTCGGTCCTCCAGCCTCAGTTGAGTAGGCTGGAACAGCTAGTTATTGTTTCCCAACAGACCAGCCGGTGGTTCAGGACACAATTCCTGCCCTGATGCTGCCTTGTAACAATGTTCCACCAGCCTGGGACAAGACAGTAGACAATGGTTCTTCATTAAGCTAAGTGTCATTGATGTACCTGAATGCCCTTTCTTCCGAGAGTGAGTGCTTCTTACTCTTTAAATGTTAAAATGTCCGTGTTTGACAGTCATGGGTCAGGCCCAAGAAACTTCTCTTTTGAAATTTTCCCAGCCAGTATAATTCAAACTATGGGAGTAGACAGTGCGCAGAGCTTTATGGCTCTAAAAGTTGGGGTGCTTGAATATTTCTCTTGGTCAGGTCTCAGTCTGGCTAGCACATGGCATAGGCCCCTTTCAAACAGCTCCCCATGGGCCTCCCTGGTGGCGCAGTGGGTTAAGCAACGCACTACGAAGCAAACCGCAACCACTGCAGCACGAGTGGGTCCGGCAGACCTCTCCTGCTGTGCCCGCTGCTCCCCTCAGCAGTGTACTTCCATTAATCTGCCTGTTCTGCTCCCCGCTCTCTGTGGTGAATCCTCTCACCCCCCACACCTCTGGCCTGTACCCCAGTGCTTGTATGCATAAATAAATAAATCTTTAAAAAAAAAAAAAAACAAACAGCTCCCCACACCACCACCACCACCATCACAGAATTGTTTCACAGACTCACTTGGGACGGCTTTTTCCCCTCCGTACCAATCTTCCAAAGGCAAAGGCCAGCTACACACCAGAAACTGAGCCAGGTGCTACCAATCCCCGAGGTTTGAGAATGACAGCTGTTTGCAGTGGTGCCAAAAACGATGCCCCCTGACGCCCCTTAGACTAGAAATCAGAAGCATCACCTACCACACAGGGCTCATCCCAAACTTTCTCTCCAGTCCATCAGGGAGAAGCAGCTCTCCAGAGTCCCCCAAGGACTTCATAATCACCAACCCAATAACTGCCTGGTCTTGGTTCAAACATCACCTCTCCTAGGAAACCTTGAACCACTCAAGGTTGGTTCTTCCTCTTCCTCCTTTCCCTTTATGTACTCAGAGTACCACATCCATTAATATGTTTACCTGCCCTGGTTAGCACACACCACATGCCCATTGGCAGCAGGCACGCAATGGTGGGGCTGCGGTAAGAGTAGGTCTCTGCCCTTGGCAGGAGGGGCACCAGAGCAAACAATGGTGGTGAGAGCGACAGTGGTGAGAACAGCTGATGTGGCACAAAGGAAGGGAGTTAACTTTGGGGCCAGCGTCAAGGAAAGCTTTGTAGGGAAGCAGCTGCCTGAACTGGGCTCCTCCGCTCCTCCTCTTCAGGGACACATCATACTGAGCAGTGAGCGGCCACATGGCTGCCATGGCCACAGAGAACACCAACAAATCCTAGCTGAACGCAGGGCACATAGCCTTTCTTCCCACTTCCCTGTCACTGATGAAAGCAACAAAGAGATTTTCAGTGAACCATGAGAAAACTTCATGGAAGAAACACAAGACAGAGAGTCACTAGCAGGGGCTTCCAATCCTATGGTAGCCATTTCTCATTGAATTTTAAAATCTAACACACAAAAGCTTCAAAAGTGCCAGAAATTATTTTTTATAGCAAATTTAAATTGTAGTTTCCTTTGTACCTTTGGATATATTTTTAAATTAAACATTAGATTTTAAAATATATGACCTAAGGGGCCCTCCCTGGTGGCACAGTGGGTTAAGCAACGCACTATGAAGCAAACCATAGCCACTGCAGCACAAGTTTGATCCCTGCCACCGGCTGAGGAGGTGATCCACATGGCACAGGCAGACCTCTCCTGCCTCGCCCACTGCGCCCCTCAGCAGTGTGTTTCAGTTCATCTGCCTGTTCTGCTCCCCGCTCTCTGTGGTGAATCCTCTCACACCCACCCCCACACCTCTGGCCTGTACCCCAGCTCTTGTATGCATAAATAAATAAATCTTTTTAAAAAATATATATATGACCTAAGGACAATAAATGTGATTCTCCCCTCCACCCCTTTTCCAAAATAAAGATTTCTCTCTCTCTCTCTCAAGATTTCAAAACATTCAACTCAATACCAGAAAATGGGAAGTATCTATTCCCGATGCTGATTTCATGTGCCTTGGCACATGGAACAGATTTTTAACAGCCACTGTTTTTTCTGCCAACTCACCATCCCCATCCCCACTGTTAGACCCAAGGGGCAGATATGCTTTTTCAACAGGAAGCAGAACACATTTATGGTCTCAGAACCCTGTATTTAGAAGTATCGAGAAAGACAAAGCTCAAAAAATACAATCATGCAAAAGGAGGCCCGCAAGGCAGAGCCAGGTGGCCACAAAAGAACAGGACACATGGGACACTGGGAGACCAACTGCTTCTCCATGTGCCTAAAGTGGCACACTTTGTGAGGCTTCCAAAGTATGGCCTGAAAGCGAGCTGGTGAGCAAGGAGACACTGACCTCAGTGGAATTGCCCTTTGTTGTGTTCTATTCTCATCCCCATCCAATTTAAGCAAAAACCAAGAGTGAGAGCGACTGCATCTGCTTTCCAAATACTGGTGAGGTTTCCATCTATTGCAGACATTTTCAAACTGGAATGCAAGGAGGATCATCTGGGAAAGCATGTAAAACAACAGCTTCTAATTTGGTGCTATGGGCCTAGGCCAGGACTGCATTTTGACAAGCACTTGTAGACTCAACTTTAATGTTGGTTCCTGGACTTTGAGACATGCAGGTTTACAGGTTCACTCATTAACCATCCCTTTCCTTCTACTCCATGAAGCTCTTTAAGAGTCAGGGCTAAGAAAAACAATTTCTAGCTGAAACAACAGCGTACTTCTGCTTTCTGAATGTGTATCGTATAAAAGAATGTGCTTCACATTAGGGTTTTGCAAAGGGACAGATGTAACAACTGTGCAGAGGCTTCACAATCATAAATAATACTTAACATTTTAACTTTTCCCTAGTCTGGACTTTTTCTTATGTTTTTTCTTTTTCTGATTTTAATGTATTTATGTTGACATTTTTTATGGTGTGTGTTCTTAGAAGCTACCTCAAAAGCCTTGTTGAAATAGATAACAATCCTTTCAGGTTTGAACAAGTTTCCTCAAGTCTCCCAGGGCAAGCAGTCCCAGTTACAGATGCCCACAACATCCTTCAGAACCAAGATCACAACATTTTTAAGCTTACATTAGAGCCCTTCAGGGGTGAGGATGATACTCAATCTACCTGCCTGCTCTGTTAGACCCATAGTTTCTTGAGAGCAGGGGTTTTGTTCCATTCCTTTTTGCACTTGGGACAGTTTCTGATGGAGTAGGATCCACAAATGTGGATTACACAACACTTATTCAACTACAAGGTAAGCAGCTGAGCTAACAGAGAAAGGAACTATCTTGCTTGTGATCATTGAGGATCTAGGTTGTCCTAATTAACACCTACAACCAACGTGACCAAAAGCAAAAACACTGTCCTTTCTGATTTTAAAGATGTCTCTTGTTTCTAGGTAGAACATCTGATAGGTGATCTACAGGAACATCCCCTGCCCTCAATTGTAAAATAAATGCTCTCCAGATTCTTTTTCTGGTAGAAACCATATTTTTAGATTCTGTGATGGTTGACAGCTTATCCTCCTAATGAAAATGTCACATCTCCTCATCTAAAACTCACACTGACATATTAAACAGGCTCTTCACCAAATACCACTTGTTCCTTGAGAAAAGCTGGTGAATCTGGAGTGGTCACTCAGTGCAGGGTCCTGTCACCAGAGTACCAAGGTTTAAACCTAAGGGGACAAAGCTCTAGTCAGACGCTCTACCTCAAAGGGACATGATCTTCCTTGAACTTGAATCCTGGCACATCAGGGCTGCAGGAACCTTGAGAATTAAGTTTCAACCCCAGGATTATACACATAAATCAGAGAGATCGACAGATTTCCTTAGGACGCTCTTGGATTGCTTTAAAAAAAAAAAAAAGCCATCCTTGTCCTCCCCCTTTTAATCCTTTAAGGTTCTGACATTCATATGAGGACACCTCTACACAGTGGACAACACTCACCCAACCGATGCACATGGGGATTCTGTCTCAGAATTTTTCTTGACCCTAAGGTCCAGGGAGACACAAACTGATCCCAGGTGACATAAAAGCAAACCTTATTTGACATCACTCATCTATATCCTTCTCATGTGAATTTCTATGCCATGAATGATCATGGTTCCCAAATTCAAAAATAGAGCAGTAGAAGCAAAGAGAGAGCACCAGGAAGTGTCTGGGAATTGGGGGCATGATATAGCACATTTCTATCCTGGGGTAACTCAAGGAGGTTGTTTCCACCAGTGAAATTACAAAGATGGAAGGCCACGAGGCCAAGAGCCAGTACCTGAGGAGCACAAACTTTTAAAACCCAGTAAAAAGGCTTCCCAGCATTTGTCCCAGGAGAAATTTCTGCTTTGCTTAGTTCTGGCTCAAAGGCAGATTTCCTCCTCACCTGACCCTTCTTCCTACTGGTTTCCCTTTTTCCCTCCCTCCACTGGAATTTGTGGAAACTGTTCCTGCCCACAGTTATCACTACCAGGAAAGGCACAGGAGGCCAACTTGCTTGGAAATTGTTAGTTCCAGGAAGATCTTATTGCATCTCTCCTCTCTTAGAACTAGAGTACTTCCAGAAGGGATGATCTGAACTTCTCAGAAAGAACTAATGGATGATGGAAGCCTGATGTTTAAAGACCTTGCCTTTCAGAGGGCATCTTGGTGACCTAGGGGTTAAGTCTTAGCGCTATCACCACTAAGGCCTAAGTTCAATCACCAGCCAAGGAGCTGACCCACATGGCATGGCGCAGCAGACCTCTCCTGTCTTGCCCGCTGCTCCCTCAGCAATGCATTTAGTCAATCAGCCTGTTCCATTCCCCACTCTGTATCTGGTGAGTCCTCTCTCACACACACACCCCACCCCTGCACCGCTGGCTTATGTCTCAGTTCTTCTATGCGTTAATAAAGCTTTTTTAAAAAAGCCCTCCTTCAAACTAAAATAGTCCCCCTTTCTCCTCTGGATCCTCCCAATTCAGTCTGGAACCAGTCACCAAGTAGCAGTAGGGGACTTGCCACAGAAAACTCCAAGGCCCAGAACAGATGGCAAGATTCACATTTACCTTATTTTCTGATTAATTTCCCCTACTCAGGATGTTGGAAAATAACACTTCATTCTGTACCTTCTTATGCTATTTGCTAGAAAACATGTAGAACCTGGCAATTCAGTTTCCAAGGGAAGCAGCATAGTAGCAAGAGGTCACAGACCAAAGTTCTCCACAATATATGGGACCAACATATTTGGAATTAATATCCAGAATGGATAAGGAACTCCTGGCATAGCTTAAAGAAAAATATAAGAATTCCAGGAGGAAAAAACAAAAAACAGGCAAAGGATTGTTAATAATAAAGTAACTTATTGAGAAAGAATTCCAAAACTATTAAGCATATGAAGAGACGCTCATACTCATTTGTAATCAGGGGGAAACAAAGCAAATTAAAATAAAAGCTGTACCAACATATCTATTTGTTTAGCAAGCAAAAGGAAGCTGGCTAATGCCAAGTATTTGTAACGATACAGAGATTCCTAAGCTCCCCTGGTGGAAATGTAAACGGGTAGAGGCCACTTTGGAGCTGTATCTGGCACTGCTCAATCAACATAAACACATGCACAGGTCTATAAAGGACACATAGAAATCTGTTCTTCACACAGTATTTGTGAGGGCATTAAGTGAAGGGAAAGAGAAAACTGGGAGGAACACCAGAGTATTATGCAGCAGTTAGAAACAGTATGTTAGATGTACACATAACAATATGGGTAGACCTTCAAAACAAGGTGAGCCCAGTTCTTCATTTCTAAATACTACTCTCCACTAAAAAGAGCTAAGACTCATCAGAGAAGTGGCTGATTCCAGGGCTATGTCAGGAAAAGAACAAAAGAGGCTAGACATCTAGTGCCTAAAAGTAAGAAGAGCTCAAAGAATAAAGGACTCTGTTAAAAGGACCCTGGAGTTAGACTAACGGACTCTCATTGGCCAAATCTTGGGTAGTCTGAGCATCAAAATAAATCATGCTAGTTTACTATAAACTATTGAATAAAGTCAGAATCCACAAGTCTGCACTGACAGGAATTTAAAACAGGAGAAGGGAAAGCTGTTTCTCACAGGAAAATGCTAACTTAAAAAGGCAGAAGGAATGCTGGAAAGAGATCACCAACCACCATAATAAAATTTGATTCAGGAAGATTAATCCATCAGTGCTAAAAACCAGGGAACGGAAGTTTGAGGAATAGGATATTTATACACTCTCAAAGTAAATTCCCATAAGATATTTTTTAATTCAAAAGGGTAACACAGTAAACTTAGTAACAGAGAACAATGGCAGATACCTCCATAATGAAATTATCACACACCCTGTCAATCAGGAACAAATTAACAACAGCAATCTCCAGATACAAGGCACTGAAAACGCAACATAACTTGGATGGCATTCTTGTGAACAGTGTATAACCTGAACCTAGTCATAAGGAAACAGTAGACTAACTCAAGTTGAAGGACTTTCTACAAATGAACTAGCTGAAATTTTTCAATAATGTCACTCTGATGATACAAGACCAATTCATGCATTGTTCTAGGTTAGGAGACTAAGGATACAGGACAAATGAATATGATTCATGATCTTCGATTTTCTTTTACTACAAGAATGTTCTTGGGACAACTGAAAAACTTTCATAATGTGTGTAGATGAGATAATAGAAATTTATGAATGTTGATTGCCTGATTTGTATCATTATAAAAACAAATTTTTATTTTTAGGAAGGACAAATTAAATATTTAATGATGGGGGCATGGTTCAGAATATAATCAGAGAGACAGAGAAAAACCTATTCAGAGTCTATAATGACTTCTCCCCAGGATTTTGACAGTGTCCACCTGGAGAAGTAAAGGTGGTAGGACACCCCATAATCTTGGCATGCTTGACATATCCCTCAAGATCTCAGCATGTAGATTCAACAAGATGGAGGGGCTTCTTGTGGCTAGGGTAGGACTGTTCTATATAAAGCAGGCCACAGTCTCCACTAAGCCCGGGCTCCTGGCTAAATCCTTTTCCTAAACTGGGGTTACAGACTCAAACTTCTCCTTCTTCCTCTAAACTCTGGTCCAGGGCAGGTGGGAAAAAAAAAACAGAACTGTTTGGAGGAGACTTTACTCAGTAGCTTACAGTGCTGAATGTATGCCTTCTGTACCCCCGAGGTAACCAGTTAAACACTGATTAAATAGTCAGAGCACTGATATTATCACATACCTCATTTCATCCAATCCTCTTGGATGTAGAACTTGAAGTAAACCTTATCACCCCATCTTACACAGGAAAAAATTCTTGCCCTAGATGATCCAGGAATAATATGCTGATTCCAAAGGGACCCAGAATACCCTTTGAGTCCACACTGATTGCTGTGGAATGCAGAAGAGAAGGTGAATGGAGTGTCTACAAGAAGAAGGGAACAGCTGTCACTAGCTGAATGAAGTTCTGTCTGCTGGATTTGTAAATTTTCAGTCACTGAAATCACTAGCTCTAATGTCATTCTTCTACTTATGCAATTCAGCAAAAGGGGCACATGAGGGTGAAGCCACAGAGCTAAAACTGGTCATTAATATTTGCAGACCTTGGGTTACTGATTAACATATTTGTAACATATTAAAAGTCTTTTTCATTCAGTCCTGTGTCTGAACCTCATAAACTAGGGTTGTCAGATTGGAGCTCATCTATATAGGTTAAATAGCCTGGTGTCCAAGTTAGTCGATCAGAACCTAACACCGTTTCTGTGGATGGCTATATACAGTTTTTCAATGACTGAGCAGGAAATTTTTAGGTCAACATCATTTTTCAAAGTCACACTTTTAAGGTCAGTAAGTACCTCCATTCTATAGGTTTGGCATCACATATAAAGAAAGAAGGAAAAGTTCTTACCCTGAAGTGTTTAAAGTGTCAACAGTAAGTTTCCTTTCCTGGACACAAAGTAACCTCAGCAGGAACTTCCCAGAGGCAATTGCTTATATGGAAAGCCTCCCAGGGCCTCCCTGGTGGCACAGGGGCTAAGCACTGTGAAGGATCTGCAACCACTGCAGCATAAGTTCAATCCCTGGCCAGGGAGCGGACCCACATGGCACAGCAGACCTCTCCTGCCTCGCCCGCTGCTCCCCTCAGCAGTGTGTTTCAGTAAATGTGCCTGTTCTGTTCCCTACGCTGTACCTGGTGAATCCTCTCACCCCACACACACATACCTCCTGCCTGTATACCCCAGTTCTTGTACACATAAATAAAATAAATCTTTTTAAAAAGAAAAGCCTCCTGTCCAAGGATGATTCCAGTACCCTATATAAAAGGAATTTCACATAAGACCGGGAGCATAAATGTGAGGCTGTAGATAGCTCTCACTCTCCCTCAGAAACCACACATAAAAGCCAATATCCCTGACTGTGAATTTATAATTTAGGATCTGTGGAATATTCCAACAAACCTGAAAAGCAATGTGACAATGTGAACAAGTGTGGTAAAGAACACACCTTCTGGTCCGGAAATTTCTCTCTAGGGATTTATACCAATGAAATAATTTAAAGTGTTATATACACAAGCACTTCAAGATGCTCTATGGTAAAACTTAGAATGTTGAATGCTAAGGGAATATCCATAAGGATTTTGGGATGGCAGCTACCAAAATAGCTAGGATAATTAGAAACGACATGAGTTATAAGAGTGTGTTAGACAAAAATAGCATACTGCAAAAATAGTTTCACAGTACGATTGCAACAGAGTAAAACAGGTGTGCTTTTGGAAAATGATGGCAGGTTTTGTTACAATGGTAGGTAATAGAATTATATATTTTTAAACATTTTAAATGGTGACATTGTATTTTCAAGTAAAATAAGGGCAAGAAAGCTTACAAAAGCAAAAGCCAAAATCTTCACAAATAAGTACTACCAATAACAGATAACACACATTCAGAACTGGTTTGTGCGTTGGGAACTGTGTAGGCCCTTTCATCATGACTATAAAGTAAACTTCCCAACATTCTAAGTTTCACCAGGTACTATGATTGTCCCTATTTTACAGGTGAAAAGACTGAAGCACACAAAGGATAACAACTTCTCCATATCACACAGCTAGCCAGAGAGACAGAAGCATTCCCCAGCTCATTTCAAAGGTCCTCTACCGGATAAAATTTTCATGCCCACTCAAACAGAGATGACAAAGTGTTAGGCAGAACTCAGCCCTGAAATGGGTAGTGGTGAATGAGCTTCACAGGGAATTGCAGAAGACTTTATTTTGCAAATATGACCCGGGTTTCTCCCCACATCAGCCTAGACTCCAGGAGGACAAGAATCAGAGAATGCTAGACTAACAGGTCCTGCCCACTCAAACTTCAGAGAAGGATACGGGGACCAAGGGTGTCAGGACTTGCCCAAAATGATGTCATGATTTAAAAAAAGAACCAGAAGTCAGGACCCTAACTCCAAGGCATTCAAGGCTAGCCTTTACCCTCTATAGACCATGAACCCCTTCTCTGTACCTTTTCCCCTTTCACCAAGTTTTTGTCCCTCAACCTTCCCCTATCCAGTATAGCCCCAACTATACCATCTTCTCCCCCTTTTATTATGTCCCTTTCACTCTGCTTCCACTTCCTATCCTCGCCTGGCCTGCTGGTAACTGTATATAAGAGCTGGAACTTCAGCTATGATGGTCTTTCCATGTGACAGCAGCTAGAGGAAACCACAGCTGTCTTCAGCAATAGATCCATGCCCTTCCCAACTAGGGAAACTTTTCAAACATGCTGAGACAAGGATGCTGAAACCAGTGTCTGGAAAAGAGGTGGTTCTCTTTGACTCTGGTTCTGGCCCAAACCACGCGGCTGGCTCCCTGTACCTGCTCAGTAGCCCTCTCTCTAACCATACTGTATCAACAGTGTCCACTGCTGAGTGGTGCCTTAGAAGGAGGCCAGCCCTTGTTCATATCTAACTCCCATGCTTCTTATAGTATAGTTATCAATAAAAGTTTGCTGAATATGCAAATCCTCTTCCTTAAGGCCCCTCCAGACTTTGCAGTGAAGATTCAAGTCTATTAATTATTCGCCAGGCAGGGACCCCATCCAGGCTGCCTGAAAGGCTCATCTGAATGCCAGGAGCTACCTGACACCTCAATGCCAAGTTCCCCAAGCTTCTATTAATACAAATAGTTCCCCTAGGTCCACCCTGAACTCCTTTCCTGTTTTCTCAAATTGGTGGTGTCCTGAAACATCAACGACAACTCTGTGGTTTCAGGATGTCAAAAGCAAAAGGACATGATGCAAAACAGGAAGAAACTTTTGAAGAAAAGTTTAAAGGCATTTTTAGAATGCAAGCTGTCCTGGAGCCAGATTGCTGAGCCCCTGTCAGGGGCCCTCCCTATGACCTTCAGACTCATGTGCCGGGGCAGGAAGGAGCATGATCTCACATCATTCTGGCCACACTGGTCTAATATTACCCTGCCTCTTCCCTCAGCACAGTCTCTCCCTGGATCCCCAGACTGTGTGTCAAACAACCCCTGGCAGATTCCCAGGCCCTGAGAGTCCCTCAGAGGGAAGAATTCAGCTGCAGTCAAGACATTCCAAAGGAAGTAACTTCAAAACTTACACCTTAGGAAAAGCCTGGAACACTGGCCTGAGGCTTCTCCTAAAAGGAATTCCTAGAAACCTAAAGGTTCCCATTTTAAGGTCCCTCCCCAGATCTCAAACCCTCTGGAAGTGGGAGGGCAGGCTGCCTCTGACTGTCTGATATGTAAGTTGTTCCCACACCCGAAAAGAGTCACCTCTCTGTCATGTCAACGGCAGCCAGTTAACTAGCTGGTGTTCATCCCAGCATCACCGTCCCAGCGCCACAGTCCACGTAAGCCTAGCCCGGGATTTGGCTGTTAATGGAGAAGGTACTGAGAAAGCTAACTCCTGGGACGGCACCCCCACTGATCTGTCATCTGCAGATTTCTGCTCAGCCTGATCCTGAGAGCCTATCCTGGAGCCTGGCCCAGTGCCCCTGGCCAGGGTGCTTCCCGGACCAAATCTCCTTTTTAATCACAATTCTAGACCCATCCTTCTATCAGCAATAAACTATATTCTTCTGCCAGCACTAAGCAAACCCGTAATTGTCAAGGGGCCTATTCTTTTTTTTTTTTTTAAAGATTTATTTATTTATGCATACAAGCGCTGGGGTACAGGCCAGAGGTGTGGGGGGTGAGAGGATTCACCACAGAGAGCAGGGAGC
>JAGFMF010011632.1:5848133-5871923 GCA_019455555.1 Galemys pyrenaicus
CCCCGCTCTGTCTGTGGTGACTCCTCTCACCGCCCCCCCACACCTCTGGCCTGTACCCCAGTGCTTGTATGCATAAATAAATAAATCTTTAAAAAAAAAAACAACAGCTTATTATTTCTTAAAGTTATGTGTATTAACCAGGTGGTTTTCTGCTTGACATAACATTGATTAGAGTAATGCAACCTCTAGAAGATACAAATGACTTCACTCACATCACTGAAAGTTGGTGCCAGTTGCTGGATGGGACCTTAGCTAGAACTGTTAGCTGAGGATTGCAGTTCTCCTCCATATGACTACTTGGGCTTCTTACGGCACATTAGCTGGATTCTAAGGAGTATTTCATGCACTGAAAGGAGTGGAAAATCTCTTAAGGCTAAGTCTTAGATGTTATGCAGTGACACATCTGCTACATTTTCTTGGTCAGAACAAGTCACAGAGCCAGCACAGATTTAAAAGGAGGGGAAATAGACTTCACCTACTGATGAGAGATATGATAAACAAACTGTCACCTTCTTTAATCCATTACAACATAAACTGCCTGTCAGGAGGCTATTCCTATTTTCTCCTTACTCTGAGTGTCCTGCTGGACTTTTTCCCATGACCTGAAGTGAGGTCAGCTTCCTCTCTCACTTCTTTACCTCAGTCCCCACAAAGTGTGGACCCTCCACCATTGGGTCTAGGCCCCACACAGTGACCTTTGCCATCCATTCTTAGCAACATTTATACACAGGCCAGGATATGCCCATAATCTCTTGGGATGAGTTCTTTGTCTCAAGTGCTACTTTCTCAGACCCTAGAAAAAGGTCAACAGAAATCTGAGAACTGTTTCAATCCTGTATCTGAAAGCGTTGCAATGTCCCATCTGTCTTAGCAAGTTACTGCCATAGTAATGCTGCATGGCAAAGAACTACCAAGTCTATGTGCCATGCAATAAGAAAGCATTTCTTTTTCTCTCATGTATCCATGTGTTGACTGAGGCAGTTCTGCTTAAGACTGTGAATCTGAAGGTTGGTTAAGAGAACCTACTCTATGTTTCTATTCCTTTGTGACTCCTATCAGAGCACGTTTTCTTGGGCAGTAATGGCGTACAAGAAGTAAAATGGGTAACTATAAAAAAAGCCAGTGCCCTTAGGGACTTCGCTTGGAATGGTCACCTCTACTCACCTTTTGTGAACCAAAGGAAGTCATTTGACCAAGTATCAGTGGGGCAGGAAGTTCAAATTCACATGACAAAGGAATTGCTATAGTGAGTGGTGAAGAATTGAGAATAATATAATCCTCTATTTTTTTTTTTCTGGATGTAGAACAGTGTCTGGGAATTGTGCTCTAGAACAACTCAGAGTTTGCAATTGCTCTGGTCTCTTTACCTCCAGTTTTCTGCTCTTTGCAACCAGCCCTATGGACTTGGTCAGATTTCAGGATGGGAGGAAATGTAGAAGGACACCAGCCCTACCTTTATCCAATAAAGTATTCCCTTACAAATTATACTCGGAAAGTTTAGGCAGCGTGTTGCACCCCTCTAGTGACAGACAACACTGCACTGGGAGCAGCCTGCTTCACTGTGGGTACCACTAAGCTAACAGTTAAGCCCTTCTTATATTAAACTGAAACCAACCAGTGGCAGTGTTGCCACCTAACTCTGTGGCTGGAACCCCAGAGAATAAACCAAATCCTTTCTACTTCATTACATTAGCTTTCCTTTATTTAAAGAGATCAGACATGTGCCTTCTCCAACCTGAAGACAATTCCTTTCTCAGCTGACTAATACCTTTCGTTTTTACTATTCTTCATGCTTCATGGTCGAGTTCCTTCCCTGTCTTGATCATTCTTCCTTGACCGGGCTCTAGTCTACCTATTTTCATCAAAATATTAGTTCCCAGGACTGAATGTGGCATTCCAGCTGAGGTCTGAGCAACAGAAGAGAGCAGACCACTGCTTAACTCCACAGTTCTAAATATCATACTTTCTTCAGTGCCCTCTAACACAACGTTCACTTTTTGATGTTCATGTTAGACTAAAAGCGAGAGCTAAAGACAATCCCAGAACAGTAAAACACCCCCTAGAAGTTGACTTGAATCCTTTATGTAGTCATTAAGTCAGTCAGGATTTTTGACTAAAGCAGTCAAGCTGCCAGTTACCCTGTCCCTGTCCGTGAACACTCAGTGTTACCAGTCCAGGACCCTTTGAGGCACTGCTACTCTTGCCATGAAGTCTTCCTTCCTTCTTTCCTCCCTCCCTCCTTCCTTCCCTCTCTCCCTTCCTTCCTTTCCTTTTTACATCATTGTTCATTTCTCTACAATGTGTGCTTTCTCCTCTCAGGTGAAGTCCTTTGTAAAATTCCCACCACCGGATTCACCCATGCACCAGCAGCACAGTCCCTTGTGCTCTTTCCTCCCCTGTTTTGATCCCTCTCCCTCCCACTCCCCTGAAGAATGTCTCTGATTTATAGTTGCCTGTTAATTTTGTTTGTTTATTATTATTTTTCCAGGTCCCTTTTCCCCCCTATATTTCTTCAGTAAGTGAAACCATAGGATATTTTTCTTTTTCCTTGCCATGATTACTTTCTGTGCAACCCCTGCCTCAGCATCACTCCCACTTCTTGGTGTAAGTGGTTGAGCTTATTCACCAGGGTTTGAGCCTTAGCTGTCAAGAAGTAAAAAGGAGAATCTTCCTTTTCTGCTTCCATGGTGAGGACTAAGGCACCAGAACTTTAGAAAATTCTTAAAAATAAGGGGTTCCATGCTGAGTGAACAACTATAATAAGAAAGGTTCATTCTAGTCATTTAGCAGCTTTTCTTTCCTCCTACTCATACTATCATCCAATCCATATATTCCATTTTAGTCACAAGAATTTCATGGCAGAAATTGTTAAAGGCTTGCTGAACACCCAGTTTGCCAACAGAGTGCCAAGTGCTCTATGATCTCTCAGTTCAAGTTCAGGGACCCTTAAAAGGAAATTTGAAACTGTATGGCTATACCATGATTTGGTTATCCATTCTCCTTCTGGTTGAGGATATTATAGATTTTGTGCTGAGGTGGGAGAGGAAATCTGGTTGCCCTGACTTCTGAGAAATCTCCACTTCCTTTAAATCTTTAAAATTTTGTTCTTTTTTTTTTAAAGATTTATTTATACATCCAAGAACTGGGGTACAGGCCAGAGGTGCGGGGGGTGAGAGGATCTACCAGAGACAGGATGGGGAACAGAACAGGCAGATTGACTGCAATACACTGCTGAGGGGAGCAGCGGACGAGGCAGGTGAGGTCTGCTGTTCCATGTGGGTCACCCGCCCTGGCCGGCAGCAGGGATCGAACTTGTGTTGAAGTTTGGCTGTGGTTTGCTTCATGGTGTGTTGCTTAACCCACTACGCCACTGGGGAGACCCCTAAAATTTTGTTCTTAGATGTAAGTATAGCTTGCAGAATTAACTCTTTCTTCCTGTGGTGGACAGATGTTAATGTTGTCTACTCTGTATTCACTACTCCTCCTGGTAAGAGATGCCCTCTCTTCCCTATGTGGTTGGGAGAGGCTGACCTCATCACAGGCTCCTCCATGGACAGGGGATGCATATCTGGCCAATCAGAGCACTGTTTCTCTCCCGCCATCATGACTGGTCCTGAACACGTGGCTTGAAGGTAACAGAAATGAAGATATCCTCTTCCCCCAGAACTCCTGTGATTGTTGAGGAAAAGGCAAATGTTAAGAAAAGGACTTCCTCTGGGGTTGCCAGTCTAGAGTTGTTATATTAGTTTTGTAAGACCCCTACAACAAATTGTCACAAGCTTGGTGGCTTAAAAGAATTTTTTTTCTCTCACAGTTCTAAAAGCCAGAAGTATAAAAATCAAGACATCAGCAGGGTCATGTTCCTTTAGAAGTCGCTTCCTTGTCTCTTCTAGCTCCTGCAGTCCCAGCAGCCTTGATATTCCTTACCTTATAGCTGCATCACTCCAACCTGCCTCTGTCTTCACATGACCTTATCTCTTGCATAGTTCTTTTCTGTTGACATATCCTCTTCTATTCCTGTTAAGGACATTACTCAGTGGATTTAGGGCTCCAAGACCCTAATCAACTTTGACTTCATCTTGGCTTAACTGAATACATCTGCAACCAACCTATTTCCAAATAAAGTTTATTCTGAGGTTTTAGGTAGATGCGGACTTAGGGGGTACACTATACACCCATCATGTGAAAAGAGTCTGAGGACTAAGCCAAAAGGAGGCAAGAAGCACTGTTTGTAATTGGTAAGACCTGGAGACAACCCAGTTGCCCAAAAATAGATGAATGGATCAAGAAGATCGGGTACATATGTACAATGGAATACTACTCAGCAATCAAGAAAGATAAACTAATGACATTCTCAGTAAAATGGATGGAACTAAAAGGGACTATGCTCAGTGAAATAAGTCAGAAGGAAAAAGAAAAATATCAGATGGTTTCACTTTTAGGAAGAATATAAGGGAACCAAATAAGATATCAATGAAAAGAACAATAACAATTTTAAAAATCAGAACACAATAAAAGACTAAGACTAATCAGAGGCACTTTGTTGGGGTGGAGGGAGGGCAAGGGACTGGAATAAGGGTAGAAAGAGCACAAGGGACTGAGGTGATGGTGCACTGGTGAAATGGTGGTGGCAATTCCATGGGAACAATTGATGTCAAATATATATAAATAAAGAAATAAATTATATATATATATAAAAAAAAAAAAAACAAAGGAAGCAAGGAGTGTTTCTCCCTGGTGGCACAGGGGTAAAGTCTCAGCACTATGAAGCCATCCACAGCCACTGCAACATGAGTTTAATACCCAGCCAGGGAGCTGACCCACATGGCGCAGCAGACCACTCCTGACTCGCCTGCTGCTCCCCTCAGTAGTGTATTTTAATAAATCTGCTGGTTCTGTTCCCCATTCTGTCTCTGGAGAATCCTCTCACCCCCACATCTCTGGCCTACATACATCCCAGTTCTTGTGTGCATAAATAAATAAAATACTTTAAAAAAAAAAAAAAAGGACAAGGGGGTTGTGCCCTGATATGGCTATCTCCAACTTCCCCTAGTCTGATCAGTTCATGAACTGGCAAATTTCACCCCCTCTTCCCCGTAAGTCAGTTGGAAGTCACAGAAAGAAAGAAACTAAGAGAAAGAAACTAAGTAACTAAGTCACAGAAAAAAACTAAGTACTGTCTCTCCTTTTGCAAAATTAGAAAATCATTTGCACATGACCAAAATTCCAAACTTCTTCCTAATGCACTCATCCTACAAATGTCTCTGATAGGCATTGAGCAATCCCATTTGGGAGGCCTCTTCATGCCTTGGATTTACTTCAATTGGCCAGAAAGCAAACTAATTTTGACCACTTACATGAGCTTTACAGGTTTGTTTTTTTTTTTACTGTTACTCCTTTCTTTTCATTTTTATTATGCAAAATTTCAAAAATTCACAAAAGTAGAGGGAAGGTGCAAAACCTTCCATCTATTGCACAGTGAGTTCAGATCATCACCATCAAAAAAACTGACATAACTGATAAATGACAATATTTTTCACACACCATGTTTGAGTCATCTTTTTTAAATATTTAATTTAATTAAAATTTTTATTTTCATGTAGAAGAACTGGGGTATAGGCCAGAGATGGGGGGGCGTGGAAATGAGAGGATTTGCCAGAGACAGAGTAGTGAGCAGAACAGGTGGATCCACTGAAATACACTGCTGAGGGGAACAGCAGGCGAGACAGGAGAGGTCTGCTGTGCCATGTGGGTCAGCTCCCTGGTCAGGGGTCGAACTCAGGCTGTAGTGGTGACAACACTGAGACTTAACTCCTGTGCCTCTAGGGAGCCTCTGATTCATCTTTCCCTCTGAATGGCCTCTGCCTCCTGCAGGCTTATTTTAAAAATAAAGCTCAGATATCATATAATTAGTTTATCCTCTCCAACTACTATTCTGGGCTTAAATCTCCTCACTAGTGCATTGGAGATGTTTTGTGCCTCCTAAGACAAAGCAAGTACTTTGCACATAGAAAGTGTAAAACTGACATTTGTTGGCTAGAGTCCCTGCCCTCAGAATTACCAGTGCAGTGGGAGAGATAAGAATCTATTTCAGTACTTACCAAATCTCCCTGTAAATCTCTGATGAGCTGTTAAAATGCGCATAAAGCTTGACTATTTGAGGGTGGGACAGAGACTGCAGTTCTAACGAGCTCTCTGCTGACATCTGGAAGGCAGTTAGTTACCTGTCAGTTCCAGGAAATCTGTATGATAGTGAGTATTTAGTCAGCTCATAATGACTCCAAGTTTTTCTAAAAACTTGACCCCTGGCATGGGTCATCTGTAGTCTTTTTTGTTCTACTTGACCCACCCCACCCCAGCTACAGCTGTTTGGACAAGGAGTGAGTATTTGACCCAAGCTGAGCCAATGAAATAGCCTCTCCTGAGAATTCGGATTTGAGATACAGTACAGTCAGTTCCTGGGTGTGGCCGGAATTGAAATTATATAAATTTTCCATGCTCTGCCAATACATAGAGAAGGAAAAAAAAGCTGAGAGAATGAAAACAGAGTGGACCGGGGCCTCCCTGGTAGCACAGCAGGTTAGGCAACGCACTATGAAGCAAACTGCAGCTACTGTAGCACGAGTTCGATCCCTGCCACCAGCTTGGGTGGGGGTGGGGGGAGACCCACATGGCACAGCAGACCTCTCCTGCCTCACCCGCTGCTCCCCTCAGCAGTGTGTTTCAGTCAGTCTGCCTGTTCTGCTCCCTACTCTGTCTGGCGAATCCTCTCACCTCTCGTGACTCTGGCTTATACCCCAGCTCTTGTATGCATAAATAAATAAATCTTTAAAAAAGAAAACAGAGAGTGGACATTAAAATGAAGAAAGGACACTTCATGTACTCCTGAAGCTTCTTGCCCACATCTCATCCCTCCTGAGGCCTGAAAGCATTTCTGCCTGCGGATTCTGTGCCTCAGAACCTGCTCTCCTTATATTGAAACCTTTCCGGTGTTGCACAGTGAGTTTCAGATCATCACCATCAGAAAGACTGACAAGTAGACATGGTCACAAGCCAAGCTGGGACGAAGTCAGCAAGGGCGGAAGTTAAGGGTAAGGGCTGCTAGCCTAGGAGAGCAGGTCAATGTGAATCCCTCCGGCATGTGGGTTGAAGAGAAGCCATTTGTAGGGGCAGGAAAGGTGCACAGGGCAGGTTCGGGATGGTTCTAGCAGATGGGGGGTAAAGGAAGGAGTCTTGGAGCCCTTGGTGGCTTTTATGCTTTTTATTGTCAGAGGTGGCATCAAGTACACGGCAGGCAGGGGTGCCGCGGGGCCTGGAGGTTGGCAGTTCTCCGCCCCCCGGCGCAGCTCACCCTCTCAGCTGCTTTGCTGGTCTTATGTCCTCCCGCTGCTCTCACTGCTGCTCATTCGTTCTGCTGCTCGCACTGGTCAGTCCTGGCATCCTCATGACCCCGCCCATATAAGCTCTGTCCAAACTCAGGTACGCCCACTTGCGCATGCCCACCTAGGCATGCGCGCAGCACCGCGGGTGTCCATCATTATACCAGTGGTGGGAGGGTGGAAAGACCTGGTAGTTCTCTGACCGTACACCATTCCTGGTAGGAGTGAAGTTTCAGGATCCAGAAGAAAAGCTGCCTCCCTGCAGGCAAAGCAGGTTGGGCCTTGCCTCTGGCTTCCTCTGAAGTCACTAGATTCAGGTCACCAAGTTCGTTCTGCGTGCCTGCCCACAATCCTCACCTGGGAATTTTCCTCCATCTTCCTGATTGTGTTAGGACTAGACACCTGAAGGCAACTTGTTTCCACTAAACTCAGCCTCAGCACCCTGCTTTATTTATTGCCACCTGATGTTGTAGTTTGTTCCTCCAAAGCATCTGAGCTGCCAGCTTATTGCTATTCTGTCAATCTTCCTAATCATCATACCACTCAGTGAGTCCCTAGCCTGCAGGTCTGAGGAGACTGAAGCAGTGGTGAGTCCTGAAGTCTAAGGCCATGATCCACTCCCAGTTCTTTCATAACAATAGAATCATTAGCTTATCCCTGTTTGGCCAGGACCTTGCTATTTTAAAGTCCCACATCCCTCTTCATTCCAAGGGAAATGGTAGGGTTAGTCACACTAACTACAGAGCCCCTGGTCCTCAGCGGAAACCTGCTTTAGCATCGTGCTTTGAAGGCACCATCCCAGGTCTGGGACTGAAGACCTTCAAACCCCACCCTCCTGAAGATTCTCACACAACTGGGTCTCTGAAATCAGTTTTTGAAGCTATTGCATCTTTCCACAGTCCTCTAGGCAGTGTGGCAGGGTCAAATTAAGATTCCGAAGCCTCCTGTGCGCTAACTGACCCTGGGTGAATTACCAACCTGACAATGTTTTGCCAGAAAAGTGGTGCCAGTAATAGTGCACTCATGGTGGTGTTGTGAGAAAGGTGAGGACAGTCAGGGGTCTTTTCATGTCCTTTTCCTAATCCACTCAATGCCTCCTCTTACCAACAGGGAAGCCACTCCCCTGGACAGACTCAGAGTGTTGGTAGCAAGGTGCACACCATGTCACAGGGAAGTGGGAGGCCCCAGGCTGCCTCCAAAGTCTTCACCTGCTCCTCCTCTCCCTGGGCCCTTTGGGCCTCAGACCAGAGCCTGGCTTCTTTCATTTCTGAACCAAGTCCCCTAAGGGGAAAGCTCATGGGGTCTGGTAGAGGCACCAAGCAGAAAGGGTCTGACAGAGGACCTCAGTGGCTTGGCCAGCCCTCTGGGATGGACAGAGGACCCCATGACTCTTTCCTTGCATTGGAGTCAACCTAATCCCTAGAGCAGCTTCTCTTACCCCAGGCAGAGTGAGAGATTCCAGACCTGAAGGGGTATCTCCTGAGAATTCCGTCAACAAATGCAGAATGCTCTGAGGACACTTTGTGTGTATGTTTGGTGGAAGGAGCTTATAAAGTCCTTGCAGTTATCCCATCTGAAACAGCTGACAACTGTTGTGAGGTCTGTCTGCCTACAAAGGTGCCCCGGCCTTGTAGAGTTCTTCCTCACTGTTCACCACAGAAAGTGTATGTACCAATGTAGGCTTTGTATGTCAAATGAAAGCAAATCCCAAAGCCCTGGTGCTGGGTTTCAGGCCCTCTAAGAAGAAAGCCCCAGGAGTGCATGGAGGTCTCACCACCTCCCCTTGGGCCAATCTCAGCAGGCCAGCTCCCAAACGCCTCTTATGACTGTCTTTTCTCTTATCTTTCCCCACTCTGATAAATGTCCTGGGATTAGCCCTTCTGTGTTTATTGGATGAGCAATTTGTGTCTGTCTGAAAAGCTACATCTGAATAATATTTGGCACAAGCTAAAGAAATGCGATCCATTGCATTCCCCTCCAGCCAGCACTCTGGAGCCAGCACGTCTCCTGCCAACAGGGCTATACAGTTCTGCAGCTGGGTTTGCAGCCTAAACATGTTTGTGGAGTGGGGAAAGGGAGAGTAAGAATAAGGGTGGGGGGGGGGAGGGGTCTGAGGTGAGACCAGAAAGCTAGACAAGGAGGCAGAGCAGCCTTCGTGAATCTGCCAACAGTCTGGAGTCCCTAGTTATTAGGGAGGTCACAGATGTCCATGTTTGTCACTGGTCCTAGGGATAGTAAAACCAGGGTGCCAAGCAGCTCAGGAGCCTGGACCCAGGATCCCAGGTGTTAACTGCAGAAAAGGAGAGTCAAAGGAGTCCAGAGACTCCTGAGGATCTGATACAGGGCAGCAAGGAACACTGAAACTGACCAAGGACACTGCCCAAATAGTTTACCAGTTCTGAGTTCTTCACCTGCACACAATTTCAAGACTACCCAGGTTCAGAGAACAATAATGAGATTTCTTTAACAAATCAGGGAGAACAAAAAGTTACTGAGGCCACAATGACCGTTCATCTCACCCCAAGCAGTGTCCAGTGTTTTAAATCCTAAACAGAAGGCTTCCAAGATGGCATCTTCCCGCCATTGCAGACATGGAACATGTTGTAGACAGATGACAGGCCAGGATCCAACTCACGAAGACAGCACAGGAGATGCTCCCTGGAGCTGCCAGTTTGTGCTAGCACAGCACCAAACAATCGATAGTCAAAACAGCAGCTGTAGCTGTCAAATGACCTGACAAATGGCCACACTCATGGAGCTCAGCCAGGCATGTGGCTCTGGGTCTTCGCCTTCCCTCCCAGGATGTACCAGCAACAAAACTGGGAAGTTTCTGTTACTCAGCTACCTGCAAAGCCTGAGAAATTTTCTTCTCCGAGGTTAGCTGCTGGAAGCTTCTCCACGTCCTTCAGAGGCCTGCAAGTGCCTTCTGGAAGATCAGCGCGGTGGGCAGAAATGGCAGGCCCCAGAATCACTGAAGATCTGAAAATGCTGAAATCCTTAAAGTTGAATCCAGGAGACTGCTTCTGCAGTCCCTTGTATTTATTAGAGTCTCCCCCCAATGGTTGCTTTGTTTGTAATTCACCTGGGGCTATCAGTCCTCACTAGCACCCCTCTCCAGGGAGCACCACCTATACCAGTCATTGGCTTCAGCCCCAGGTTACAGATCCAGGTCCAGAAGAGTGGTGCTGGGCTCTTGAAGATTGTATGGTTGGGTAGGGTGAGATCTGGGTGGAGAGAAGAAACAAAATGTACTGAGACTATTTAAATGCTCCCTGATTTCATCTATACAGGTCCTGGAACTGAGGGAGTGGTGGGTGCTGGCAGCTCAGTTTGCAACAGGGCAATCAGGAAGCCGGCTGAGAGTGTAAGAGGAGCAGTGAGGGGCAACCTCGGAGCCACTGTGTGGCACTCATAGTCAACTCCACAGTCAAGGGTGGCGCTTGCCTGACTCCACCCCCTACCTCCCTAGGTAGGCTGTTGGGAACAGAGGTGGAGTGGTGGGCAGGTTGATCTTAAGGAGACTGAATGGAGGCACATCACCCTCTTTTTTCAGCTTCCACTTGCACCTGGTCCCCGCTCAGCTGCCACTCTGTTGAACAGACTCCATCCTGCCACATGTTGCCCAATAAACCTGCTGATTTTTATGTGTGTGGTGAAGACTCACAGTCCCCATCATCCCCTTTGTCCCTTTTTCTGCACGATAGTGTGAGTTGCTGAGGAGATTGGAGGAAGAGGGAATTGACTGGGTGGGAATTTACTAGGGGTGTCAATAACCTCCACTCCCACCTCTACCCCAGAGACCTGGCTTCTGCACATTTTCTGCTTTTCTTTCAGGACACACATCACTCCTCTTTGTATCTTGTCAAAGGTCTCAAACATTCCCCCACCTCTACCCCACTGTCCCCAAGTCAGTGCTGGGATTGAAGGCAGAACTTCTTCCCTGTACCCTCCACGGCAAGGGTGGAATTGACCAGTGAGGAGGCTGAGTGAAGAAATGCCTGACAGAAAGAGAGAGCTCAGGTGTCAGTGGTTACAGACTGGCAAGAAGATAGCAAATAGCAGGTCAGACAGAAATAACAAGGCAGGAAGAGGTTCAAGAGTGAGGACACGGCCACAATAGCGCCATCCTCAGCGTCTGTGCTGGGCAGAGGCCTGAAGAGAAAGCCAGCTGGTTGGGGACAGGCGCCCTGATCAGTAGTTGTGCGCCCATCCTGCTGACATCAGTGGTGTCTTCACAAGGTAACATCCATAAGGCTAGGTGTTTTGAGTCCTTACCTTGTACCATTCTCCATAGAATACTATTCTCCCTCTCAAACTAAAAAGAGACAGATGTACCCATAAAAAGATAGGGGCAACCTGTGCTGTAATACAGATATAGAGAGATTTTAAAATTTTAGAAAAGAAAGGTTCATTCCACTTGGTGGAACAAGGGACTCTTCTGGGAATGGGAGTGGGATGCATTGAAAATCTAAAATATGCTCTCTGTAAGTACCCGCAGGTCCTTAAGCAAATTACCACACATAGCAGCACCAAAAATCAAATATATTTTAAAAATAGGTTACTAAATTTCACTTGGTGAAACAAGGGACTCTTCATGGGAATGGGGGAGGGGTGCATTACAAATGGAACTGAAATGAAGTCCGCAACAGCACCCCCCATTGCCGGGATCCCAGCACACTCCCAATGCGCCCACAGCAGATTTTGCTAACTGCTTCCTTTACTCTTTGACCAGATCCACGCTGGCTCTGAGGTTGTTCCTCACCATTCCTCTTACACTCACAACTCAGTTGCCTGATTGCCACATTGCAAGTCCTGTCCCCTTAGCCTCAGTTCCAGGACTTGTATAAATGAAGCCAGTCTCAGTATATCCTACCACTTCTCCCCACCCAGACTAGGAATGTCCATAGACTCCTTCTCAACACAACAACATTCAATCAGAGAAGGCACATCAATGAAATGCATTTGCCAACCCACACCTTGGAAGGTATGTAAAATTGAGACCTGCAGGGGTGAGAGACAGAAGGAACCAAGTGGGGAGAAAAGGAGAATGATGAAAGTGAGTAGACTGGTTAGACTGGTTAGTCTTGTGAACGAGGTTTGTGAATGGGGGACAGTGGACACTGTGGCTAAGAAAGCAGACTGAGGTAAGATCTGGATTAGGATCTTGCCAGGTTAAGGAGTGTGGGCTCAGTCCTGTGCAGGCAGAAACAATCTCATAGCTGAACTGTGTTCCAGAACACGTGGTGAGAAGCTGGAGGCAGGTGGACTATCCAGACGACTGTCCCAGTGACAAACCTCCTCTGCACTCCTGTAGCACTTGGCAGAAACATCTGTTCAACACTCATTCCACTGTCTCTCTTTGACTGTCGAACAGATTGATGGCCCCACTTGCTTGCAGGTCCTTGATAGCAGGAACTGTTTGCTGCTTCTCTGGGGCCCCCAGCCTGACCGGGGTTCTTGGCAGGTGCTCCTTATGTGTTTGTGAAGTTACTGAATAGAGCGATAGAAAAAAAAACAAGGGGCATACAGAAAGGGGCACAGATTTCCGGAATAACATCCTGTTTAAGCCCTGGGCATTGATGCAGCTGTCATTTAGTGTGTAGTAGAGACATGTGCAGTCAACCTAGACAGGGAAGGAGCCACAACCCACTCTAAGAAGCTGGGAATTGCCTTAACTGTGGCAATTAAATGTGTCTGTCTGTATGTGCATGTGTCTGTCTGTCAGTCTGTCTTAGGAGGGCTTTGCATCAGTTTGGAGCTTTTCAGAGATGTGGAAAGACAGGAGATTTCATGATCTGTATTATTCTAAGGCATTCTAGGAGGTGTATTAAAACTCTATTTTGGGTGCAAGTGACAGAAACTCAATGCAAAGGAGTTTAAGAAAAATGGGGGGGCCTCCCTGGTGGCGCAGCAGGTTAAGCAATGCACTATGAAGCAAACTGCAACCACTGCAGCACGAGTTCGATCCCTGCCGCAGGCCAGGGAGGAGACCCACATGGCGTAGCAGACCTCTCCTGCCTCGCCCGCTGCTGCTCTCAGCAGTGTGTTTCAGTCAGTCTGCCTGTTCTGCTCCCCACTCTGTCTCTGGTGAATCCTCTCACCTCCCGCGACTCTGGCCTGTACCCCAGCTCTTGTATGCATAAATAAATAAATCTAAAAAAGAAAAATGGGATGTTTACTGGCTCATAAATGTTTTGGGGCGACAGACAGAACCAACGATACCAGAAATGCCAGAATCTCCAGCTCTAGCTTAGCCTCATTCTCAAAGCGTGGCTTTCTCATGTTTCAGTAGGTTGAAAATATGGCTGCCAATGGCTGGGTCTCACATTTGAGAGCTTCCTTGCCAGAGAAGCATTAAGTGTTTTCCTTCTCATATCCCAATTTCAGAGATCCCAGAAAGGGCTCAGATAGGCTCTGCCTGTTGTCAGGAGTCTGAGCTTGCCCTGAAACTAAATGCAGTGCTTAAAGAAATAGGGTCAAGTAAGAAGGAAAAAGCTTCCACCAAAACCAGACTCAAGGCCAATAATAACAGTCCTGTCTGAATCCTTTGAAAACTTAACTGTTTCACACAACACCCCAACAGTTGTCACTATTATAATCATATTTCTCTTGGGAAAGACTGCCTCAGGAAACTAAGCCACAGAGAGGGTAAGTAACTGCCACAGATAACACAGCCAGTAAATTGCAGAGATGGAGCTGGGATTTCAATCCATTCGATCTATCTCCAGACCTTGTACCTTCTTATTATGTTATATTGCCTATTCACGACTGAAAAGGAAAGAAGGCAAAACACAGGATTGTGAGGAAGGAACCTAGATCATTTCTCCCAGAAGAAGAGAGAATCCAAAGGCTGAGTTGAAGAGCTTATGGTTCAGTGTCAAGGAATAAGTGTCAAGGATTAAGAAATACCACCCATTTTAATATTAATGGAAATCATCTGAAAGGGGATGTTCTATTTTGATCTTTTCTTTCTCCATCTTTATTAAGGTAAATTTGATGAAGCCAGGGAAAAGCAAATGACAGAACAGTAAGGCCCCATTTCACTTATTAAAAAATGTAAGCAGGGCCTCCCTGGTGGCGCAGTGGGTTAAGCAACGCACTATGAAGTGGACCACAGCCACTGCAGCATGAGTTTGATCCCTGCTGCCGGCCAGGGAGGGGACCCACATGGTGCAGCAGACCTCTCCTGCCTCGCCCGCTCCCCTCAGCAGTGTGTTTCAGTCAGTCTGCCTGTTCTGCTCCCCACTCTGTCTCTGGTGAATCCTCTCACCTCCCTGGACTCTGACCTGTACCCCAGCTCTTGTATGTATAAATAAATAAATCTTTAAAAAATAATAAAAATAAATAAATAAAAAGCTTTGGTCTATAGACTATTGCACCAAAGTCGCTATTTAAAAAAAAAAAATTAAAAATGTAAGCAGCATTCTGATAACTGTGCTGGCAGTGGCGCGGAGATGGTTTGCTTCTAAATGACTGGTGACAAGATAAAGTAGTCCATTTTGTGAAAAACAATGTATTAGGCCATTAGGATCAAGTGCCATAAAATTTTTCTTTAACTTCGACCTAGTAATCTCACGTTTCAGAAGCACTTCATGGAGTCACAAAACAAAACCCAACTTATGTATGTATGAGGGATAAATTTAAAATAGAGTTCCTCAGAAAGGTTGAAAGTAAAAGAGTAGGTAAAAATAGAAAAGAAAAACATGCAAATATAAGCAATAAGAAAATTAGGGTCATAGTATTAATATCAGCTATGGTTGAACTCACACAAAAAAAATCAGAAAACAAGTCACAGAAGAAAATGTTATAAAGACTGCGGGCCACAATGAAGACATACCATAAATATTTATGCACAAAACCATATAATATCAGAATTTAGAAAACAAAAAAAAAATAGGAAGTAGATGGAAAAATGGGCAGAAAAACAGAACAGAAAATATTAACCCATAAAATAATAACTTCTCTTAGCCGATGGCTGATTAGTACAACAAGTAAGGATATTTTTAAAATATCCTTATATGGATTTAAAAATATCCTGAAGTGTTAAATTAGTAAGGTAGTCTGAATTTAAAAATATCAAATTCAATACCTTGAAAACCTAGAATATGCTCTTTATGAGTATCCACAGATCCTTAACAAACTACCACATGTAACACCACAAAAAATTTCAAATATATAGAATGAGTACAGATAACCTTCTCTAATCACAGTGCACTAGAACAATAAAGTAATAGCAACTGTAGAAGTTAAAAAGCAACAGAAAAGTGAAAATTTAACAACAACAAAAACTACCTGGAACGAATATTATTCAGCCCTTAAAAAGGAAGTTCTGACAAATGCTACCAATGAATGAACCTTGAAAACGTTTTGCTTATGCTAAGTGAAATAAGCCAGTCAAAAGACATGTTAGATGATCCTTTTGTATGAAATATCTGGATTAGTCAAATCAATAGAAAGTGGAGAGATAGAAAGTGAAGGAGAGGTGTGAGAACTAACTAAGGAGAACTAACTAAGGAGAGAATGTGAACTAACTAATAGGCATAGAGTTTCAGCTTTGGAAAATGAAAAAGTTCATCTGTGTGCTGCACAACACTTTGGGAGCACTAACCATGACTGACCTGTGCACTTGAATATGGTTGAGATGATCAAATCTGCATGATGTATATTTTAAGGACTTCTCAGTTCTCAAAAATGGAAAATCTCTTTTTAAATTTTTTAAAATTTATTTATTTATACATATAAGAGCTGGGGTACAGGCCAGAGTCACGGAAGATGAGAGGATCCACCAGAGACAGAGTGGGAAGCAGAACAGGCAGATCGACCAAAATACACTGTTGAGGGGAAGCAGGAGTCGAGGCAGGAGAGGTCTGCTGCGCCATGTGGGTCCCCTCCCTGGCCGGGGATCAAACTCACCTTGTTGTGCAGCGGATGCTTCATAGTGCTGCACTCAACCTGCTGTGCCACCAGGGAGGCCCCAAATATCTTTTTTTTTTTTAAAAAATGATAATTCCTGGAGCCTCCCTCGTGGTGCAAGGGGTTAAACACCACACTGTGAAGCTATCCACAGCCACTACAGCACGAGTTCAATCCCTGGCGAGGGAGGTGACCCACATGGCAGAGCAAACCTCTCCTGCTTCGCCTGCTGCTCCCCTCAGTAGTGTGTTTCGGTCTGTCTGCCTGTTCTGCTCCCCACTCTGTCTCTGGGGAATCCTCTCACCCCCCACACCTCTGGCCTGTGCCCCAGCTCTTGTATGCATAAATAAATACTGAATAAATAAATGGTAATTTCCAAGCAAGTAGTACAAAAGACAACTAAAGTAACGGGTATTTTTATGGTTCTTGGCGACAGCACACATCATCTTCTGGTGAAGATCCAAAGGGATAAATTCTGAATAGTTCAGACTCTAAACTGACACAACATGACAGAACTTGAAAAATGTTGAATTTTCATCTATACTTATTTAACCTAGTGTGTCTACAAGGCCCTGTATTAGGCCCTGGAGGCACTGGAAAGGACTGAGTTCATATCTCTCTTGGGCCAGCATGGGCCAGGAGGGAAAGCAGGCCTTGAGGCAACACATGTCAGAATGGGAACCAGGCCTAGCCTGAAGGCTACAGAGGAGGCTCAGGAAGAGGAAGAAGCCCTTCCAGGAACAGGATATTGGAGCTGGCCTCCCTTTAAAAGAAAAGTGAGGTTTCACCAGTGAAGAAGGCCCTGAAAAGGCATGCAGGAAGAGGAAGCTGAAAGAGGAAAGCCGCAGAGAACAAAACTGAAAATTCTGTTTGGCCCACGAAATCTTTCCAAGTAAGGAGAGAGGAAAGGAGAACAGCCAAGAATCAAGGCTTTCTCCTCTCCTAAGTTAACCCCTTCCTTACCTAGAGTTCTCTTTGTGGCTTCCTCATTGTGATTACAAGTAAATAACTTGACCTCTCTAAGAGTCTCCTCATCTACAAAATGTAACTGATTATCACACCCAGTTTTTATGACTTTATTAAAGGGTGTTAGTTTTGAGCCTTGCACACACAGCATACGGGGAATGTATGCATTTTCAAAAAATATTTATTTATTTATGCATATAAGGACTGGGGTACAGACCAGAGGTGTGGGGGTTAAGAAGATTCACCAGACAGAGTAGGGAGCATAACAGGCAGATCTACTGAGGTATACTGCTGAGGGGAGCAGCGGGCAAGGCAGGAGAGGTCTGCCACGCCACGCCACGTGGGTCACCTCCCTGGCCAGGGATTGAACTCATGCTGCAGTGGTTGTGGATACTTCATAGTGCTGTGCTTAACCCTTGCACCACCAAGGAGGTCCTTGTATGTATGTATTTTATAGACAAGTAAGCATTCTCCAGCTCAGCTACATTCCTTGTTCTCTTTGAAGGGTATAAATAATATTTTTTAAAGGTTGCTCGGTTTGTTTGTTTGTTTGTTTGTTTTTCTGCACAGAAGAAATGGCATGTAGGCCAGATTTGTGGGGAGGGGAGGGTTGGTGAGAGGATTCACCAGAGACAGCGTGGGGAACAGAACAGGCAGATGGACTGAAATACACTGGTGAGAGAGGAGAATCTGCTCTGCCATGTGTGGGTCAGCTCCCTGACTGGGGATCGAACTGAGGCCACAGCAGTGATAGCACTGGGATTTAACCCTAGGCCAACGAGGGGGGCCCCTTTGAACGTTTGATGTGCCTGAGTCTTCCTTTCCTAAAACTTCTTCAAAGGTTCTGTCTGCAGACTTATACACCAGGTTATCAGCTCCTGAAGGAGACAAAGTTGATTTTTCCTGGAATCTCTAGGATCTAACACTTGGCCAAAAAGAATATACTCTTGAGCTTCAAACAGCCTAATTCAAGTGACAACAACCATCACTGTAAGTTGCCACCCGTGGTGTCCCCCATGAGCCATATAGCCGCCTCCCCCCACTTCGCAGCTTTGGTAGTTATTTTCTCTCTTGTACCTGAAAGATAGCATCCTTCGTGCCCAGTAACAATTCATTGTTAATAAAATAATTTTTCATTTATTTTAATAAAATAAATTTAATAATTTATTATTGTAATTTATTCATCCACAACAGACATGAAAACAATTACCAAAAACTGCACTAGACAGTGAAGACCAGAGGCACATAGATCAGCCTCGGCATATCAGTGAAGGCTTTACAGAGGAGCAGCATCAGCTGCCTATCAGTGATAGGCTGGGAGTAGATACAGGAGTTAAAGAAAGAAAATAGAGTTCATGTAGGGCCTCCCTGGTGGTGCAAGGGGTTAAGCACCATTCTATTAAAGCTATCCCTCAGCCACTTCAGTACAAGTTCGATCCCCGGCCAGGGAGGTGACCCATATGGCATAGCAGACCTCTCCTGTCTCACCCGCTGCTCCCCTCAGCAGTGTATTTCAGTCAGTCTGCCTGTTCTGTTCCCTACTCTGTCTCTGGTGAATCCTCTAACACCCCCCCCCCCGCCCCGCACACACACCTCTAACTGGCCTCTAACCCAGTTCTTGTATGCATAACCAAATAAGTATTTTTTTTTTAAGTCAAATTTAAAAGAAAATACAGTTAAGGCATAGAACATAGGGCCCCGGTAGTTTCTTGCAAGACTGAGCAATTGTTCCCCATGAGGCCATGCCCAGTGGCAGGGACACAGCGATTATTAACCTCCTCTAGAATGTTCTCAGCAAAGCTACTCAGAGGGCCTGAGCCCTCCCAACCTTACATCATTGGTGGGAGCTTTTTGCCAAGGAGAAATGAGCTCTGCCAGAGTCCCAAAGTGAGCAGTAAAGGAGCAGAGATTAGGATCTATTTTCTATTCTTAACTCCTAGGTTTTTATGGAACTCTGGGAGTTCGGCTGTTCTTTTAAAAACCCACACATGGAAAGCATGGTGGGTACAACTGGCTCACCATTAGGAAAAAAATTAAGCTAGAGATCCAAGTCCTGGCTGACACTGGAATAAATTCCAGATGGTTGAATGATGTGAATGTAAACCATGAAATCATAAAAATAGTAAGAGACAAAAATAAATGAATATTTATAATTTTAGAAGTCAAGAGTACAGAAGACCATTTTAAGGTTAACACCCAAGGCAGATAATAAAGAAAAGGTCAACATTAAAAAAAGAATCATGCAGAACAAGACTGGTGCAAAAGTAGAAATGGTAAGAAAGAACTCCATTTTCAGATTTAAAGAGTTTAAAGAGTGCCCTAGGCCATCCCTTGGTGGAAACTGCAGCTGGAGTAGATATAGTTCTCCCCCTCATTTTCCTAATTTGTACTAATCAGCCATCTGTAAGGGGATTTACCACAGACCTAGCCGTGAGTATGGGTCCTTGAGCCAGATAAGTAAAGCCCAGAGGGCTTTACCGCTCCCACCTCTGTACATAATCAGAACATCCCACTCCTCTCTCAGTTATGACATTCAGCTTCAGTAAACCAAACAGACAAAAACAAGAATACACAAGCGGAAGATGGACAAATGTCTAGAATTACTGTTTAGTAACGTGAGCAAAGTCAGCAGTATGAAACAGGGCCATCAAAATCCACCATCAAAAAACAAAATTAGTAAGTACTAAAGAACAAGACTGCAGACTAAAGGTAATTCATATTTTCATCAGAAGTAAAAAGATCTATTTTAAAAAACAATTGGAGCTTTTGGAAAAATTAAAGCTATTTTCCAGATAAAAATTCAGCGGGTTGACAAATGCCCCAGATAGATGACTGGATCAAGAAGATGTGGTATACATACACAATGGAACATTATACAGCAATTAAAAAAGATAAACTCATGCCATTCACAGCAACATGGATGGAGCTAGAAGGGATTATGTTGAGAGAAATAAGTCAGAAAGAAAAGGAAAAATATTGGGTGGTGTCACTTATATGAGGACTGTAGAGGAAACAAACAAGGGACTAAGGGGGGGAAATCAATTACAAGAAATAAAAAATCAAAATCAACAGACAACTATAAGTCTGAGACATTCCTGAGGGGAGCAGGAACAAAATGGGTGAGCACAAGGGACTATGGTGATGGTGCATGGGTGAATCGGTGATGGGAATTTCATGGGGATAAGAAGTACACACTGTATAAAAATGAAAAATAATGTAAAAAAATATATAAAATTTTTAAGAACTCAGAGATTTGAATCATACAATAGACCATGGCTAAAGAATGAATAGTAGGCCGGAAAAATCAAGCTGACATAGTCTTCCAAATGCAGTCCTGAGGAACAAAGGTGGGATGTAGAAGAGAAAAGGCAGAAAATATGGAGGATATATCCAGAAGGCCTAGCATCCTATTTAACAGGAATTCTAGAATAATAGAACAAAAGGAAAGGAGGAGGGGGATTCAGGAACAAAAAACGGCTTATTTCCTGGAGGTGAAGAAAAGCATAAGCTTTCACATTGCAATGGCCCACTGGGCACCAAAATAAAAAGGACTAGTCCTAATTAGGATAAAATTTCAGAAGACCAAGCATAAAGGAAATACCAAGCAAATGTGTTCCATCCCTTTACCTTTGCAAGTCTATTTTTCTAGGAAGAGGATCCCAAACAGTCATCCTGTTCGCCAAAGAGCAATTTTTTTAAAGTCTAAAAACCGCTGTCCTCTATGAAGGCAACTTCTCCAAACACTGGGTCTGTTGGGAGGTGTCTTGACCCCTAAGGCAACCCTCCCCAAAGGTAGTCCCACATCTGCCTTCCTCTCCTTTTTCCTGAGCACTTGGAGAAGAAAAGTTTGACCAAACTCAAAACCAGACTGCCTTTACTATGCCTATAACTTTGGTTTAAAAGAAGACATAAACCAATCAACTGAGGGAACTCTCAATCAAAAAAGAAAAAGAATAACAATAAAGAAATTCAATACTGCAAAGAATATTTACCGTCTGTTGCAGCTAACACCTGATAATAAGATATTCAAAAGGAATTTTTCCAAGGGCTCTGTGGTCCAAAGTTGAACTAACTGGAAGCTGGTATTCAGGGTTGGAGAGGAGCTTTTTTTTAAGACCCCTCTGTTCTTTGTGTTTGATTCTCTTCCTCCCATGGGAACTGCTCAGTGACTAAAATCCTTTCTCAGATCTGGGTGATTACATGCTCTGCCAACTCAGCCCCTCGCCTACTTGTTGGCATGCTTTTGCTGAAGATAATTTGGAATTTCATTGGCTTCTTTGAGAAGCTTAAGGCCTTCTCAAACCAACTCCTCTAAGGCTCTTCCTTCCAAAGCTTCTGCTCCTCTTTCCTCCTTTTGCTGTTGTCAATCTTCCTTTCAGTTGCCTCCAGGCCTTTGATATGTTTCCCTTCAAACTCTTACCTCCCCCATTCTTCTGTCTACCCTTTCCTCTTGAGTTTCAACTCCCTGGTCGCTCGAAATTTAAACATTGCACCTTCCAGCAGGGGCTCTCAAGGGGCCTGGAGATCCCCAGAGCAACCACCTGAGGCTGAAAAGGAAGGAGCTTTGGGAAACTGAATAAAAAATACTGAAGGTATTCTCGACAAATATTAATAAAAATTGTTATCTGTCTGAGTGGGTAAACTTAACTTATCCCATCTGCCAGAAACAACTTGGATCCAACTGTTATTTTATGAATTTGTGAGCTTTGTACTAATGTGCATGCATATGGCTAAAATTTTTTAAATGAAAGCTATAAGATCACTGTTCGCATGCGTCTGTTATGTATGACCTATATGGATGTGATGAAAATACATATTTTTCACCTTTGGATGGTATTGCCAAAAATAATTTGTAAAAGAACTCTATTTAACAGTCTTTAAGTAAAATAAGGGATATATAAATTAAATATTCTCTTAGAGAATAAAGAAACAAAACAAATGCTTTTCAAATTCATATGATTTGGGTAACCTTTGTTTGTTGATTAAGAATTTTGTTAGTTCAGTAAAATAGCAAGGGTGTCTTCAGAGTTGTCAGCCTTAAATATAAATGCAGGCATACAACTTTTTTTTTCTACCTAGGTCTACTAGTCAAAAATTCATTAGGAATAAAAATAACTTAAAATGATGCCTAACTTTGTCTCATGAAATTGTTATGACTGAGTTAACCATAATTGTTCAGGATGAGTGAATTAACTAAATACAAGGAGAATAAAAGTCTATAAGTTGACTTTTTCAACAATTATGTCATAAAATATGTCTCCTTAAAAATAGTTTCCAGGGGCCTCGCTGGTAATTTAAATGATTGTCTCAACACTTTGAAGCTATCCACAGCCACTACAACACCAGTTCAATCCCTGGCCAGGGAGGTAACCCACATCTTGCAGCAGACCTCTCCTGCCTTGCCCACTGCTCCCCTCAGCAGTGTATCTCAGTGAGTCTGCTTATTCTGTTTCCCACTTTGTCTCTGGTGAATCCTCTTACCTCCCACACCTCTGGCCTGTACCCCAGTTCTTGTACACATAAATAAATAAAACTTTAAAATAAGTAAATAAAAATGGTTTCCAGACTCTCTTTGGTAACTTGAAACCTTAAAATAATACTGCTAATTTAAATGATGAATATTTATTAATGTTTAGATTATTTCTAAATAATCTCAATCTAAATAACGCTCAAACATTAATTACTAAATATAAGTTTAAGTTTATCCATTGATAGTTATGGCCTCTGATTACAGAAGACCAAATGTCATTTGGATCTATTAGTGTTACAGAGACATCTCTACAAAAAAGGGGAGGTACCATATTTTCCACCCCACTTAATGAGGCAGAGCTGAGTGGCCAGGTGAGGGTAGGTGGACTCAGGAGAAAAGAAAAAAGTAGAGCTTTTGTTTCCTGTGGGCTGACTGGCGCCCTGGTACTGCTGAAGGAGACACGGAAGGGGGAAACACTTGTGTCGAGACCCTTGAGAGAGACATGTGGGTGAGAGGTATGTGGGGAGGCTGACAATGGCAGCTATTATCTTGATGTGGTATTTCGTTTTGTCCCAGATGTCTAGGATCTGCTTCAGAACCTCTTTCCTATGGTTCCTTGCAAGAAGTTACCTTAAACTTGTGGCAAGTTTTCAGGTTTCAGTAGCCCCACTTGGGATAAGCTCTGTTTGACTGAACCCACAAGGGGATGGGTAATACTTTGTGACTTATTGGGAAACTAATATCTTTTCTTCTCTTCCCTCTCTTTCACAATAGTTCTATTAAAGTTCTTTCACATTAACAGTCTGCTTTGCCTTTGCACACATGGACCGTCAAGACCCCTTTAGAACATGCATTTGGGGAGAGATCCCTGAGTACCTCTCAGTCACATGCTAATATTAGTAAACATGTTTTCACTACATTAAAAAATTGTGCTATGAGGAATGACTCTAGAAATTATGAAGTGTTGGGCCTCCCTGGTGGCGCAGTGGGTTAAGCAACGCACTATGGAGCAGACCGCAACCACTGCAGCACGAGTTCGATCCCTGCTGCCGGCCAGGGGGG
>JAGFMF010011632.1:5882877-5897818 GCA_019455555.1 Galemys pyrenaicus
GGCCAGAGGCGTGGGGGTGGTGAGAGAATCCACCAGACAGAGCAGGATGCAGAACAGGCAGATTGACAGAAACACACTGCTGAGGGGAGCAGTGGGCACTGCAGGAGAGGTCTGCCGCGCCATGTGGGTCACCTCCCTGGCCGGCAGCAGGGATCGAACTCGTGCTGCAGTGGCTGCGATTCGCCCCACAGTGCGTTGCTTAACCCACTGCGCCACCAGGGCGGGCCCAACAAAGGGTTTTATTTATTTTTTTTTAAAAGATTTATTTATTATTTATGCATACAAGCACTGGGGGTACAGGTCAGAGGTGGTGGGGGGTGAGAGGATTCACCACAGAGAGCGGAGAGCAGAACAGGCAGATCAACGGAAGTACACTGCTGAGGGGAGCAGTGGGCACAGCAGGAGAGGTCTGCCGCGCCACGTGGGTCCCCTCCCAGGCCGGCAGCGGGGATCGAACTCGTGCTGCAGTGGCTGTGGTTTGCTTCATAGTGCGTTGCTTAACCCACTGCGCCACCAGGAGGCCCCACCAACAAAGGGTTTTAATATAAACTTTTTTTGTAGCTATACGGTTGAGTGCTAAATGTAATAGTTTGAGCATGATGCTGAATAAATGTATCTTTATTTATTTTTTTTTTTAAAGATTTATTTATTTATGCATTTAAGAGCTGGGGTACAGGCCAGAGTTGTAGGAGGTGAGAGGATTCACCACAGAAAGAGCGGGGAGCAGAACAGGCAGATCAAGGAAGCACACTGCTGAGGGGAGCAGCGGGCACAGCAGGAGAGGTCTGCCGCGCCATGTGGGTCCCCTCCCTGGCTGGTGGCAGGGATCGAACTCGTGCTGCAGTGGCTGCGTTCTGCTTCATAGTGCGTTGCTTAACCCACTGCACCACCAGGGAGGGCCCTAAATGTATCTTTAAAAAAAGAAAAAAAATGCAAAACCTCAGGCCCTACTTCAGCCCTTCTGAGTCTGATTTTGCAATTTAATAAGATACCCATGTTTTTTTTCTGTGCATATTAAATTTTGAGAAGCACTTGCACAGATCATCCCTTACTGCTTTTATTTACAACATGAAATAGCACTATCTTTCAATAATTCATGCCACTTAACCGGAGCTTTCCTCCAGCAAATTGCATATTACAAAAGCATCCTAAATTTGACACTTGAGTAACAACAAATCATCATAATAAAACCAATAGCACAATCTAATATGTGTTTCATGCATTTTGGTATTTGCAACATCCTTTTATACCCACATAGTCTCACTTGATTCTAGAGTTTGGGATAGTTGTTTTCAATCAAAGAGTATTTGTGTGAGTGAATAAATAAATGATAGAATGCATGACTATTTTGGTGGAGAGAAACTGAGTTATGAGATGGATTTAAAGTTTACCTTAATGATGAACTTTGTTCAGTTGCTAGGAATAGAGGTCCAAAACAACAGTGACTTAAATAAGATAGGATATTCCTTTCACATGATAAACTATCTTCAGGCAGACCAAGCTGGTATAGTGACTCTCAAATTCTCAAAAACTGGAATCTGGGGCCTCCCTGGTGGAGCAATGGGTTAAGTAATGCATTGTGAAGCAAAACACAGCCACTGCAGCAAGAGTTCAATCCCTGCTGCCAGCCAGGGAGGAGACCCACATGGCGCAGCAGATCTCTCCTGCTGTGCCCGCTGCTCCCCTCAGCAGTGTGTTTCATTCTATCTGCCTGTTCTGCTACCCACTCTGGTCTCTCGTAAATCCTCAGTTCATCAGTTCTCAGTCTTTATGTTCTTATAACCTTATTAAATGTTACATGTTTTCATAAATCTGGATTTGACCTGTATAGCTCTGGTTCCAGATCTGTTCTAAGCCTTCCATCCCACCTCCAGGTATAATTTCTGAATTCACTGAATTCCTAGCACCTTGCAAAATATCTGGAAAATAGTTGCTCCAAAATTATTTCTGTACCAATAAAAGCAGGTGATAAGGAAGTTTATGCTATTCCTTAGCTCTAACCTAGCTTAAGCAAGAAGGGAAGTTTCATTATAACGATATGGGGATATGTTACAGAAACAAGTGCTAGGTTACAGCCTGACCTCAGGAATGGAGTAGAACCAGAAACTCAAATGCCACCAGGAAACTCCTCATCTTTCATTCTCTCATCAGACCAGCTTCCTTTATTTGTTAGTTCTACACAATGAGGAAAATGGCTACCAACAGAGCCAAAGTGTTGATATGTTATTAAAACTAGCAGTTGCAGAGAAGTTAAGATAACTCTTTCTTCCTCACCTCTATCTCTTCAAAATTTCCCAGAAGAAAAAATTATTGTCCCTTCCTGAACCAATCAAGTGACTGTAACAGGGTGGTCCCCATTAAAGGGGAAGTTCCAGAATCCCGTTTCTGCCCTAAGTGGGTGAAGCTGAGCAGCAATAAGAAGATGTTGGAGAGAGGAATAAGAGGACAGAAAGAAGGGAGGAAGCAGGAAGCAGGATGGAGAGCAGCAAGGAGATGTGGAGGAGGCACGTGGAGCAGAAGGACATGTGAAGAAACTGCGCTTGCTTTTTGGTCTTGGACTGGTTAGAACAGATGTAGGTGAGAGACCCGTGGGGAGGTTAACCATGGCAGCTTTCATCTTGATTTTGATCTTGCTCTTTTCTTCCCAGATTTGTCTGACTCTTCCTGATCCTTTTCTATGGGTCTCTACTGAAAGGTCCTTTAGACGTGTGGCAGGCTTTTGGGCCTTGCTTTGGGCTAATCCTATTTGGCTAAACTTTTACCCTCAAGGAGATGGGTAACTTTGGATGCTTAACTTAGTAACTATATTCTTTGTCCTTTCTGCATTGTACCCTAGTTGTATTAAAGTTCCTTTCCATTAAAGGTTTTGTATGTTTGTCTTAATGCAGCAGATGGCAGAACCCATTTAGAGAGGGCAGGCTTGGGGGTTCTGGGTGCTCCTCTCCCTGCCCTGTAACATGACCATAAGAGCCAGGGTCATGTTGCTGAAACATGGCAGCTTGCACTGCAACCTTGTGCTTTGGGTGCAGGGAGTTGATTTCTGGTAAAGAGGTTTTGGGCAAACCAAACAAAAGGTGTTCATTATAATATATAACATATCAGCAGTGTATTTCAGTCAGTCCATCTGTTCTGTTCCCCACAATGTCTCTGGAATCCTCTCACCACCCCCCAACTCCTCTCACCTCTGGCCTGCACCCCAGCTCTTGTATACATAGACAAAACAAATCTTTAAAATATATATATTAAAAAAAAAAAAAGATGTTTACCACTGTACAAAAAATTTAATGGAGTGGCAATAGCACTGGTAGTATTACCAATCATGTAACATACCTGTATCGGTCTGCATTTGTAGTTGTTGCACTTCACAGGGACCTAGGACACAGGCCTACACTGCTTCATTATCATTTCCACACTGTTAAACGTGTGTGTGTCTTTAAATGTGGAATGGTTCATGAATTCGTGTGTCATCTCCTGCACAGGGGCCATGTTAATCTTCTCTAAATTGTTTCAGTGTTAGTAGATATGCTGGCCAGTGAGCCGTGTATGCTTCTATTATAAATTCCTATTATGACTTAGTGTGTAACTGTGTAGTTGGTTGACTGTGACACCTACAAATCAGAAGGTGGTGGGGAGAAAGGGCACTGGGTTGTGCAAAGTGGCAGCTACAAAGTGTAGGTGACTCAGAGCGCAAGCACTTTGAATAAATAGCACCTATTGTTAATAAAGCTATTGTCACCCTTCCTCACCTCCAAACACAGGGGGGCTGAGGACCCTGGAGACCAGCCCTGCTGTGAGTCACCGCAAAGCAGAAAACTGGGCAGCAGCCAAGAGCCAGTTCCCCTGGGGGAGGAGGCTCTGAGTGACGCAAGCCTGGGTCTCGAGAAACCCCCGCCACCACCTCCCCCGTGCAACAAGTCTCCAGAGAGAAGCTCTTTCTCTAGAGTTCCAGAAGCTCCCGCTGAACTCCCTCCTAGGTGCACTGCACCGTATCTCCCGCGACCACCGGCGCCCCGGACTTTACCTCTTATCCCTACCCCACTAGTTGCATTCTCCCCCACCCTCGCGGCCAGCGGTGCGCTGGAGGCCCATTCAGGCCGGACTCTGGAGTCGCCGAGCACACACGCCCGGCGGAGTTGACTTCAGCAGGTCAGGTCCGGGAGGGGTGGGGCAGGCCTGGGAGTAGGCTCACCCGCCGGGAATGGGAGTAGTGGAGAGGAGAGGGGGAGGGGAAGGAGGGAGGAGAAAGGCAGGTGTGCCTGGGGAGAGAGGTGAGCGTTTAGGAGTTTGAATAGAGCAGGCGGGAAGGTGTGGGGTAGGGGAATGGGATGCGGTGTTACCTCCCAGCTTGCGACTTGGTATTCCAGACCTCCACCTCCATCTTCATCCACAGGCTCAGAGCGTGGGACCCTTTCACGCGTGGGACCCTCCCACAGATCTGCTTGTAGATCCTTCCAAAGACCCAGCTAGCCCATGCCAGGGTCGTTGGTTACACCCTTTCTCTTCCTGAATTGCCTTTTCAGGCTCATCTAGCTGTGGCATCCTTGAAAATGTCACCATCTCCAAGAAGCCTTTCCCAGTTAAGACATAATTGCTGTAGTTTCTCTGCTAAAATCTTAGGTGTCCAAGGTAGACTAAAATGGCTACTGCCAATTTAGTATCATGTTAGCAAACTGCAGTGTGTATCAGAAACACACAGAAGGCTTGTTAAAAGATGGGTGATTAGACTGTATCCTCAGAGTACCTGATTCTAATTCTGGTTTGAGCCAGGTCAATTTTCACTTCCACTAAGTTCCCAGGTGTTGTTGCTGCTAGTTCTACTTAGGATCAGACTTATTTATCCTGCTTGTTTGCTAATAATACACTCACTGAATGTCTACTCTGTGTGTCTGCTATGTGCCAGATGCGGAATGGGTATTTAGTATCAGGACAAAAAAAAAAAAAAACAAACACTTATAGGACCTACCCTGATGGAGGGAGACAGATACTAAGCAAATAAACATGCTATTGTAACAGGGTGGTCCCAGGAAAAGGGAAAGTTCCCAAAATCCTGGTTCCGCCCTAAGTGGGTAGAGCTGAGGATAAAATTTCTGCAAAGAAAAAGGGAAGAAGGGAAGATGGAAAACAGCAAGGAGACCTGGAGGAGACACGTGGAGCAAAGGAACATGTGAAGAAACTGTGCTTGCTTTTTGGTCTTGAACTAGTTAAAACAAATGTGGGTGAAAGACCCGTGGGGAGGTTAGCAATGGCAGCTTTCATCTTGATTTTAATTTTGCTCTTTTCCTCCCAGATTTGTCTGACTCTTTCTAACCCTTTTCTATGGGTCTCTACGGAAAGGTCCTTTAAATGTGTGGCAGGCTCTTTGGCCTTGCTTTGGGCTAATCCTATTTGGCTAAACTTTTACCCTCAAGGAGATGGGTAACTTTAAATGCTTAACTTAGTAACTATATTCTTTGTTCTTTCTTTATTGTACCCTAGTTGTATTAAAGTTCCTTTCCATTAAAGGTTTTGTATATTTGTCTTAATGCAGCAGATGGCAAAACCCATTCAGAGAGGGCAAGCTTAAGGCTTCTGGGTGCTCCTCTCCCTGCCCTGTAACACTATTAAGTGTATAATAACCTTGTGATAAATGGTCTAAAAAAAAAGAATATATAAAAAGAATAATAACAAAGATTTATTTCAGATCAGGTGGTAAAGTAAGGTCTTTGGGGGCAAAGAGATATTTATACAGGTGTGCTTTAAACAAACTTCTATAGAGTGCACTGAAAGTACTTTCTTGTTATCTAATTTTTAAGTTATCCAATTAACCACTAGGCTGTATGCTCTTTGAAACTTAGAATCTCATTTCATTAATATTTGTGTCTTCGGGGAATCCCCTGTGGTGGCGCAAGGGGTTAAGCACCACACTGTGGGGCTTCCCAGGCTACTGCTTTAGGAGTTTGATCCCAGGCCAGGGAGGTGACTCACATGGCACAGCAGTCCTCTCCTGTCTCACATACTCCTCCCCTCAGCAGTGTGTTTCAGTCAGTCTGCCTGTTCTGCTTCCCACTCTGTCTCTGGTGGATCCTTTCATTTCCCCACACCTCTGGCTTGTACCCCAGCTCTTGTATGCATAAATAAATATATCTTTTAAAAGATATATTTGTGACTTCAGCACACTACATAGAGTCGGGTCCTGATAGTATAAGGTGGAGGATCGTTGAATGAATGAATAAATTAATACATGCAATGTCAGATGAACAGATGTTTACATGGTAAATGGATGATGAGTGGAATGGTAACTGTCTCTGGCAGAAACACTGAGAACCAGGGTAGAAACTTAGCCAACACTTTTCTATTTCCTAACTCTATCATTTCTGCTGACTTCCAGTGGCTGCTCCTCCCCAAAGGAGGACTGCCTTTGCCAAGTCCCACTTCATTCATGAATGAATTACAATTGCTGTCACCTCTTGCAATCCCACATGTGCCACATTCACTCCAACACATACAACTGTCTTATGCTTGCTACCTGTGTGCTAGTTTCTTAGGACAAATCAGGTTCTCCGTGTCAGTCTTGAAAGGAGAAAAGAGTGGGAGAAAGAAGATAAAGTCTTTCTCCTACCCCTAGTCAAAGAAGGCACACAGAACCTTCCTAGTGGCCTACTGGTTAAGTCTTAGCACGCTATCACTGTGAAGGGCCACTCAGCTTCCCCAGCCAGGGAGATGTCTCACAGATGGCACAACAGACCTCTTCTATCTTGCCCGCTGCTCCCCTCAGCAGTGTATTTCAGTAAATCTGCCTGCTCTGCTCCCCACTCTGCTCTGGTGAATCCTCTCAGCCCCATACCTCTGGTCTACCCCCCAGTTCTTCTACACAAAAATAAATAGATAGCATCTTTAAAAACAAAGAAAAATTTTAATTAAATAAATTTTATTTGTAATAAAATAAATAATATATAAATAAATATAATATACACTTATATACATAAATTTCTATAAATATAATAAAATTAAATTTAAAAAAGAACAAAGAAGGCATAGAGTTCATGTTAGGGGGAAAGACCCTCCTGAATGGATTATACAAATAGGTTATGGACTTTGACCCCCATTCCAGACCTACAAGATCCAAGGACTACAAATCCCATAAGGTCATTACTGAAGAGCGGATCACTGGGACCTGAGAGGGTGGAGTTGAGCAGCCAGGCTGAATATAAAAGCAGACACGTGGGCCTTGGGGGCTCTCTCTCTTGGGAGTCAGCTCCCAGCACACCGTTGGGTTCCAGCTCCAAGGAACTGGTAGGATATTTACAGATCTGTATCCCTCTCTTCCCCCTGTGTTATTCACTACACTATTTCTCCTTCCCTTGTAAATAAAACCCTTTATTAACCTTTGTTGTGTGTGCCTGCAGTTGGGGCATTATAAGTGCAGTTCAAGCGCGCGGGTGAGGACCCAGTCAGGCAAACCCATTTTATATTAGGGTTGCCCTGTAACATTCAGAAGGTGGTGAAGAGATTCTTGCTTTGATAATTCATGACATGATTTTAGAAAGACACTTTATTTATTTTTTAAAGTAGCCCCATAGCAGCCACATATGGCCTTTTTTTTTTAAGATTTTTTTATTTATGCATACAAGCACTGGAGTACAGGCCAGAGGTGTGTGTGGGGGGGTGAGAGGATTCACCACAGAGAGCAGGGAGCAGAACAGGCAGATCAACTGAAGTACACTGCTGAGGGGAGCAGTGGGCAGAGCAGGAGAGGTCTGCAGCGCCATGTAGGTCTCCTCCCTGGGAGGCAGGGATCAAACTATCAAACTTGTGCTGCAGTGGCTGCGATTTTGCTTCATAGTGCTGCTTAACCCACTGCGCCACCAGGGAGGCCCTTAGAAAGGCACTTTAAATTACACATTCCTATAAATATGTGTTTGGCTCCTATGAAGAGCATAGTTTATTTAAGACTCAATTTAAGTCAAATTTAAAAAAAAAAAAGAAAAGAAAAAATATCTCCCAGTGGGATGGGATATTAAAAAAAAAGGGAAAGTGTAATTGGTATAAACCAATTCCTTCCCTTTGAAGACTCTTCACCCGGATGGAAGCTCACCTGACTTGACTCGTTCCAGACATCCATACCCTTGATACAGTCTCATCAAAGCTCTTAGTACCCAGGATCATTTTTCCTCTGCCAAGGGAATTTCCAAAGGATTTGGAAGTGGGAGAAGAATCCCTCTCTAAGCCAAAAGAAGGCAGAATGAAGAATTGGGGGTGTGAAATTTTCTAAGGATAGAAATAAAATTATTCTCACTTGTGAAGGATTTGAATAGACAACTTGCTAAAGAGGGTAAGAAATTAACAAATGTGGAGATAGATATTTAAGCCCAATGTGAACTAAAGAAATACAAAGAAATGTGTATGTGTGTGCAGATACATGCATATATTTTAAACAATGTTTTATACTCTGTATGAGGATTTCCAAAAGTGATTTCTAGTGGGACTGTAATTGGTACAACATTTTTTAAATTATTGGGCAGTAGGTCTCAAGTGTCTAAAATATGTTCATATTGTTGTTCCCTTTCCCCCAAAAAAAGAAGAGGATATTATTTGACATCAATTTATTACCAGTTCTGATCATCTATCCTAAAGGAATCAATTGAAATATAAAAAACAAGCAACAACAGCAAAAGGAACACGGGTCATAAAGATCTTTATCTCTTTGTTGTGTATGATAGTGCAAGACCGTTAACAGCCGGAAGTCCAGCAGCTAGAGAATGGTGGTTAACTAGACATGTTTAGAACACTGTCATTACCCAGTTATGTGTTCTGCAAGGTTCTTCCTTAGGGATTGTGTTAGCAGCAATGTTGTCTAGGGTGTAGTCCTTTAGGAGAGCACCCTGATTTAAAGTCCTTTGAGTCTAAAGCCTAGTTCCCAGCATCACAGGATGAGAAACTGACTTTACTAATGCACCAGATATAGCACAGACTGTAATGACAGACTTACTGTCTCTAATGCCACCCAAGGCTGATGCAGCCATCAAAAGCCAATTTATTAGTTGATGGTGATGCTTTTCCAAATGGCAGAATATGTGTATCCATTGCCCAAAATCTGTTTACCGGCTGGTTCTGAGGTAGATGGAGAGAAAAAACAGAAGACTGATTCTCGAGCTGCCTATTTGAGTAAAAGGAAATAGGTATTCTTAAGGAGGGTATTTTCAAACCATGGTGAGGCTTAATGAAATCCCTGACCACAGGAGAGGCAATTTCTCTAGTGACTCAAATGCTTATTTCTCCAGGCCAGTGTTTCTCAACCTTGGAGTTCTACTTGGTGACCAGTTTGCTTTCTTGCAAAAATAATTAGAATAATTATTTATTCTTTTCCATGCTCATTTTTCTGCTTCACTTTTTATCAATGCAGTTCTACTGTCAGCATAGGTGACTGAGCAATCCAGGGTGGCACGGGCTGAGCCACTTATTGTCCTATCTCTGAGCATAAAGATTTGTGATTGTACTAATATTAACCTATTGCCTCTCAGCTCCAAATGCAACCTTCATCATTTGCTCTGCAAAAATGTAGCAGGCCATCTAAAATAATCTCCTTTGCCAACTGACAGATATTAAGCTTTGTCAGAAGAGGACTCTGGAGAGACATCATTGGAGGGATGGTCCTTCTTGGTTCTGGGATGGTCTGCACAGCAGATGCCTGTAATGCAGCAGGCTCTAGCAGACCCAGGTCCTACAACTTGTCCAGCTCAGAGGGTTGGACTGCTTCCTGGGTACCCAGCACTTCCTGCAATGTGAGGTTCCTGAAGGACAGATGGCTGCTTTACCAGCTAGCTCCTACATTGCAGGGGGTCAGCCTTATCCAAAGGCCAACAGTTTCCCACAGCAGTCCCCCTACAGGCGGTTTTATAGGGGTGTGACTCCAGTCAACACATCCCACGAGAGTAGATTTCCAGCAAGTTCTGCCAGTGCAGCACCACAGTGACTTCTCTACCATCCACTGAACCACAGCCACATCCTCTCAGAAGGTCTGGATCTTAGTCATGGGAGTGGGGATGAGGGTGGGACACTGCCTTGGAAGCTCTTTCACAGCCCCGGGGGTGCAGCTGCTCCTTAATCTGCTCATCCTATGCTCCCCAAGTCCACTGGGACTTGTAATAACAATTACCTTAATTATTCTAATAATCCTGATAATTATTATTCCTCTCCATCCCCCCCCATTTTGTAATCCAGTTTAAGCTAGGTCTGATGTGTTTCTGTAACATACAAATGAAAGATATTTACCTAATACAATTTGACTCTGGCCTCCCTGGTGGTACAAGGGGTTGAGTCTCAGCACTATCAATACCAAGCATGAGTTTGATCCCTGGCCAGGATGCTGATCCAGATGGCACAGCAGACCTCTCCTGCCTCACCCGCTGCTCCCCTCAGCAGTGTATCTCAGTCAATCTGCCTGTTCTGCTCTCCACTCTGTCCCTGGTGAATCCTCTCACTCCCTACACCTTGGGCCTGCACCCCTGCTCTTGTATGCATAAATAAATAAAATAAATCTTAAAAAAAATACAATGTGACTCTTGGAGACTATTCATCTCCTCTTATTCTATATATATTTTTTAAAAGATTTATTTATTTATGCATACAAGAGCTAGGGTACAGGGCAGAGACGCAGGAGGTGAGAGGACCCACCGGAGACAGTGGGGAGCAGAACAGGCAGACTGACTGAAACACTGCTGAGGGGAGCAGCGGGCGAGAGCAGGAGAGGTCTGCTACGCCATGTAGGTCTCCTCGCTGGCCAGCAGCAGGGATCGAACTCATGCTGCAGTGACTGCAGTTTGCTTCATAGTCGTTGCTTAACCCACTGCGCCACCAGGGAGGCCCCTCCTCTTATTCTATATTAATGCTATTAGAACATTTAGTGGTTGAGAGTACATTCCCTTTTGGGACATTGTTTACAAACATAAAAATGAGAAACAACTTAAAATTTCAATAAGAGACATGTAATGCGATTTTGAAAAGATGAATGTGCTTGTTCTTTTATCTTTTCCCTTTTGATCATAAATCATGTGGGCTGGTTATTCTCTTTTTTGCCCCTCCTAATCTATTGTCCATCATTCTCCACCCTGCTCTGTGTACTGGGAGGTTAACCTCTACAGAGTATCTATTCTTCTGCCTTCTGCTTCAGTTCTGCTAGTGGGAGGCACTGAAAAGAGATCAGAGGGCAGGTGGAGAGAGCGGTCAGAGTAATTATTCCCCTGGCTCCCTTCCTGCCAGGCTGCAGGGAGGCAGTGGCTGGTTCCTCCGCCCAAATTCCTGTTTGACAGTATCTCCCACAGCTGCAGCTTTTTCTGTTGCTTCTTCAGGACTATGGGTAATGATACCTTCCACATCACTAGCTCCTCCCTGAGTGCTTTGCCATGTCTTAGGTGCTGCCCTAATCTCCCTAGCACTTATGAAGTAGGCACTGATTAAACTCTTCAGTAACCACACTGAGCAATCATCTATTTTCTGCTGGGCCCCTGGCGGATTTCAGCATCCACTGAGAGGCAGGTAGAGATGTGAATTTGTTACAGAAAGGAGGAACAGAGATGGGTTGAGATGTCTGACTTGCAAAATAAGATTCTGTAGAAAGATGACACCCTTAAAGTCAGGCTATTTAAATTATTTCTTCATATTATTCCTTAGCATGCTCTACTATCCCTTAGTTACATTTATAGTTAACTTCCTCTACTAAGCAAGAGGAAAGACTAGGTCAGCCAGAGACAAAGAAATCACAGTTTATCTGTGCGTTCTCAGCCGAAGGGCTATATAAGGCTGGAACCACCACAGGGACAGGACATGACTAAATTATACAAGGGCAGGATGGAATATTAGTGATGATTACAGCAAATTTTAATGAGCAGTAAGTGCTTTTAATGTACTGCCAAGTGAAAAGAGAAATAAAAACTTAGAGTCAGTTATGCTCTCAATGGGGCTAAATACACATATATGCATAGGAAAAAACACTTCTGAGGAAGTCACCAAAAGTACAAAGAGGTTGCCTTTCGGTGGTGGGACTAAAGATGGTGTTTATTTTTGCCTTTTATTTTTCTTTATTTTCCAGTCTTTCTACAGTGGCTTGATTTTGCAGCCACAATTTTTTAAGCCAACATATACGTTGTACTCTGTTCACATTATCGCAAACAAGCCAGGCGGACCCTGACAAGTCCCAGCCAAGGAATCTGCCTCTAGATGTGCCCTGGCAAGGTTCTTGCCAGGGCCCTCAGCAAACAACTCTCTCAGTTAACTCTTTCCTCAAAGACCTGGAAGGAGTGAGGCAGGGATGCTTCTCTCGGCTCCTCATGGGAGTGGGGTTGAACTGTTGTGAGGCCGCCTGTTCTGCTTCTGCAAGCCCATCAGCCCCCCTGCTCCACCCTCAGGCACAGCTGTCACAATACCAGTAGCCCCAGAAGGGAGAAGTAAGAATCGCAGGGTTCACTGCCCTTTTAAGATTCCCCAGCTGTCTTTTTTTTTTTTTTTAAAGATTTATTTATTTATGCATACAAGCACTGGGGTACAGACCAGAGGTGTAGGGGGTGGGTGAGAGGATTCACTACAGAGAGCGGGGAGCAGAACAGGCAGATCAACAGAAGTACACTGCTGAGGGGAGCAGCGGGCACAGCAGGAGAGGTCTGCTGCACCATGTGGGTCCCCTCTCTGGCCAGCCGCAGGGATCGAGCTCGTGCTGCAGTGGATGCGGTTTGCTTCACAGTGCGTTGCTTAACCACTGCGCCACCAGAGAGGCCCCCCGGCTGTCTTAAATCATGAGACTCACTATTTTGCTTTGCAAGAGGATTTTTAGGAAAAATGAAAGGACTCTTAAATGAGAGTTTGTGACAAAGTATGTCTGAGTGTGCTGTGGGCTTCTAGTCTCCTTTCTTGTGTCAGTCTTCCCTGGTTGACAGTGTATCCGGGAAGGGAATTATGACCATTGAGATCTCTTTGTCTTTAAGAAGATAAGAGGAACCCAGAGAATGTTCTCCCTGCATTTGCTATTTTTTACAAGCAATTACACATAGCCTAAAATAATCAATATACCAGAGCAGCATATTTGGGGGTGGCCTAATCTACTACCCTTCCTTATAGTTAATGAGGTGGGTTTTGGTTTCCCTCTCCTCAGTTACCCCCACCCAGGATGGTCACCCTCCACAAAGCAGGTCTGTGGGAAGAGCCTCCTGCTGGGTGCTCACCAAGATACCCCCACCTGAGGCTGGGCCAAGCCGCTGTCCAGCTGTAGCTCCACAGCTCATCTGGCCCATGCTGGGATGGGACAAGGGGGCCAGGCCCAGGCAAAGGCATGACCTGCTGGGAGGGGAAGAGATGATAAAACCAGACTACCTGCTCAGCCTCTCAGTGCTCTCACCCTGACCTCTTTGCTTCTGGGTAGGTGGAGCTGCCCTGAACCCTGCCTGTCCTTCCTCTCTTGACCAGTATTGAAGATTGAGAAGAAGCTAAAAGTTCTGCATAGAGAGCCCTGGGCTCTGTTAACCCTGTCTCCGGCCACTTGTTTGGTCCAGAAAAGAGATGGTGACTTTGGGGAGGGGAACTGAACTCTGAACTCCCCTCTGAACTCTGCTCACGCCCTTCTTCCTAGGCGTAGCCATTATGCCTGTTCAGTTGCATCAGACCTCTAAGCAGGAAGAACCGCAGGTAGGACCTCATTTCCTGTCCTGGCTGCCTGATGACATACCTGCAGCCCTATCTAGTGCATCTGACTTTCCTAGGTGAGGGTGAGGGAAGAGAGGAGACTCCTGTTGCCTCTACCAGTCTTCCTTTTTTATTCTTCCAGCCTCACCTGGCCTCGGTTAATCCTTGGCCAACGTACCACACAGACATGCATTTTGGTTCTATTTAGAATGAATGAATCAGTGTACACTTAAGGAAAATAAATCTCAAATAATACTGTACATGAAAATCGCCGGGGGTTATTGGTAAAGTGCAGGTTCTGACTTGGTAGTTCTAAGGTGGGGCCTGGGATTCTGCCTTCCCTACCAGCTCTGGATTCTGTCAAGAAGTGGGGCTTCAGTCTTGATGCTAAGTTTAGTGAGATCTTAAGATTCTCAGAACTATGGTGTTTAGAATTAAAAGCCCTGGGGTCCATTATTTCCCCAAAACGTGGCTCAGATCTCCATTTGAGATCTGACTCATCAGTCCCCCTAACTAGCCTGGGGCTGCTGGGAAAGTAATCTTTGTAGCCCTAACATCTAACAAGGTGGTTGTTCAGTTGTTTTCTATAATAAATGAATGAACACACGAATGGATTTTGGAAGCAATATATGTAGGTTGTTGAAAGATAAAACATTTCACAAACTGTGTTCCTTGGGACATCAGTTCTGGGGATTGTTAAATGATGTAGGGTAAAGAAGAGGGGGAGAAGGTTCTATAATCACTTACAAACAGGCATAGGAAGAACTTCTCAAAATCTTTAATATCGTTGGGATCCAGTAGGCAGTGCTACCCTCACTTATTTGATCACAGAGAACTTTCCTGAGAAGCATTTTCGTGAGCTAGTTTGCTGAGAAATATGGGTGACAGTGTTCACTCTGGGCATTCATCCAAAGATTATCTGTTAAAAAATCAGCTACAAAGAAAATTTAGAGACAGAATAGCTACGTGGTAAGAGAAGAGGATGTGAGAACTGAAAAGAAAACTAGCCTCCTTGCAGATTGAGTCAGCAGGCTTACCATCAAATTAGCCACTGTGGGGCTCTCCCTGATTTGAATTCCTTGGGGAGAGACAGAGAGAATTCTCACTCTTCTTCCTTCTCTGATGCACTGCAGTGGTGAGCCTCACTGCCACTGCCTGTGAATTCTGGTGATCACACCATTAAAAGGCTAAGGAAGCCTCTGTATCCAAAAAGAGCTTCCTCCCTCCCTCCCTACCCCCCTCCTTCCCTCCCCCCTCCCTCCTTCCCTCCCCCCTCCCTCCTTCCCTCCCT
>JAGFMF010011632.1:5897868-5926657 GCA_019455555.1 Galemys pyrenaicus
CTCCCTCCCTCCCTCCCTCCCTCCCTCCCTCCCTCCCTCCCTCCCTCCCTCCCTTCCTTCCTTCCTTCCTTCCTTCCTTCCTTCCTTCCTTCCTTCCTTTCTTCCTTCCTTCCTTCCTTCCTTCTTCTTTTCCCTCCCTCCATACCCCGCCACCCAAAGATCTCACATATTTATTACTTAGTCAAGTTGCTAAGTACAAAAGCATTTGAACAAAGAGAATAATTTCCCAAACATGCCCCAACAGTGACGTTTTCAGCTTGATGCGATAAGAGACTAGTGATGTTGAGCGAGCATAAAGATATAAAGCCTCTCACATTGTTGATCCAGCTTTGTTCTTCTGCATCACCTCTTGGAATTGCATCTGATTTTAATACCAGTTTTCATTCGAATCCACTGGGCATTGGGATGATTCTACTTTTGTTTCTTGGTCAGAATTGCTCAATCTGAAGGGCCTCCCTGGTGGCGCAATGAGTTGGGCAGAGCACTATGGGGCAAACCTCAACCACTGCAGCATGAGTTTGATCCCCATCCCCCAGCCAGGGGGGTGACCCACATGACACACCTCTTCTGCTTTGCCCACTGCTCCCCTCAGCAGTGTGTTTCGGTCGATCTGCCGGTTCTGTTCCCCATCTCTGTCTCTGGTGGGTCCTCTCACCCCCTACACCTCTGGCCTGTACCCCAGTTTTCGTATGTGTAAATAAATAAGTTAAAAAAAAGAATTGTTCAGTCTGAAAGTCTGGTGAGAAACACAGTGAGGTACACACAACCCTTTCATGGAGTAAAGGAGAAAAGGTCAGGGGGAGTTTTGTTCTAGCTAGAAAGCAAGGGAGGAATACATACTAAATGATTAGCTAATTCAAAATTAATTTGATGAACTGTGTGTACAGAACACTGTAAAGAGGTCTTTAAAACATGGTGCTGAGGCGGGGAGGGGAGAAATAAGGAACAGAAAGAGACCTCTATTGATTGAAATTAAAAATGTATGTACTCAAAACAATGCCTCAGGCTTTCAAGAACTCTCACAAATAGTGATTCCTGAGTCTTTGCTCTAACTTTACAATTGGGCTTTTAGGAGTTGGGCATCACTGCCACCTGGTGGTAGCAATTCAAAATTGTAATTTCGTTTAAAAAACAGGTGATTTACATACGATAAAATTAATGAATTTTGATGATTACATAGAGCAGTATAATCATCACTCTAAACACAGAATATTTCTATCACCCCAGAAAGGTCCATCTTCTCCTTTCTAGGAAGCCCCCCACACACACACATCCTACCCTAAAAGCCCCTACCAATCTGTTTCTGTTACTATAAAAAAACCTTTGATTGCTGTGGAACTTCACATATAGGTGAAATTATACAGTGTGTCCTCGTATGCCTTCTTGCAGGAATCATGTTTTTGAGGTTCATCCATGTTGCAAGAGCTAATTCAGTTTTATTGCCGAATTCCATTGCTTATTTGTTGCTGTAGTCCACTGTGTGGGTGGACCAAGTTCATTTGTCTATTCACCAGTTAATGGGCATTTGGTTAATAGGCACCAGTTAATGGGCATTATAGACTATTACAAATAAAGCTTTTGTGGATATTTGTATATCAATTTTGTGTGGACACACACACTCCTAAGATGACCTCTGTTAGGTGGAACCACGGGGTCATACTGTGGATGTAGTTGTTTAAGAAAATGCCAAAACAAGTCTCAAAAGTAGTTTGATATTTCTCTTTGTCCACCAGTAATGACTTTATATCAAAAATAAAGAGATGAACAACCTATTTATTTTTTATTTAAGTATTTATTTATTCATGCATACAAGAACTGGGTGCAGGCCAGAAGCACGGGAGGTGAAAGGACTCACCAGAGATAGAGTGGGGAGCAGAACAGGCAGATTGACTGAAATGCACTGCTGAGGGGAGCAGCAGGCCAGGCAGGAGAGGTCTGCTGCGCCATGTGGGTCACCTCCCTGGCTGGGGATGGCAGATGCTTCATAGTGCATTGCTTAACCCATTGCGCCACCAGGAAGGTCCCAACCCCATTTATTTAAATGGGCAAAAGAGCTTGAGCAGATACTTGAAGATACACAAATAGGCAAAAAGCACAGGAGACAGTGTCCAACCACACAGGAAATGCAAAGTGAAATCAGTACGAGACTGCTGAGGATATGCAGAAAGTGAGTTGGTTAGCGACCACATAGATACAAACTCAACGGTGAGTGACAAACACTACCTCAGGCTACCACCTCAATTCCTTTACTAAGGAAGAATTCAGTGAGAGATTTGCATGTTCTTACAGAGACTGTTGTCAGTCAAGCTTGGAAAATGAGATCAGAAGACAAATCCTTGGTTGGGCAGAACCACTGAGGTTACCAAAAAGATATACTGGGGAAAGCCCTTGTGTCTGTCCTCTACCTCATGTTATAGACTGAAAGATTGTAAGCACAGCCCCTATAATTCTCAGGTTGAAATCTGCTTTTCAACGTGCTGGTGCTGGCAGGTGGAGCTTTGGAAGGTGAGGAAGGCATGAGTGTGGAACCCTCACGAATGGATTAGTGTCTTTACGAAAGAGATGCTAGAGAGCTCCCTCATCCTGTGTGCCTGTGAGGACAGAAGTAGGCCCTCACCAGATACTGGCACCTCGATCATGGACATACCGAGCTCCAGAACCATGACAAATAAATTTCTATTGTTTATAAACCACCTAGTGGATGATATTTCTGTTATGGCTGCCCAAATGAATGAAGACACCCCAGTTTCTCATTGAAAGGCAAAGCATTCGGCTTTTAGTAGAGGTAGTCTCCTGACCCTTCTGAAGGGGTAAGAGTGTCTTGAAGTCAAACTAATTAAAACCCAGTGATCTGGGCCCTTCCTGGTGGTGCAAGGGGTTAAGGCACAGCACTATGAGGCTATCTGCAGCCACAGCAGCAAGAGTTTGATCCCCAGCCAGGAACTGACCCACATGTCTCCTGCCTGGCACACTGCTCCCCTCAGCAGTGTATTTCAGTAAATCTGCCTGTTCTGCTCCCCACTCTGTCTCTGGTGGCTCCTCTCACCCCTCTGAATCTCTAGCCTGCACCCCAGTACTTGTATGCATGAATAAATAAATTTTTTTAAAAACCCTCAACGATGTGTCCAGAGTATGGCTGGGCAGGTTTTCAGGGAAGTCGGGTATGTCTGGGGCTGCCCAGATGAGGGTTTACTGTAGCTTTGCCACCAGCTTCTCTCCTCTCCTTATTCTTTCTGCTTTTCCCCTTCATAGCAGCACCATTTATTAAGTTTTGCTATGAACCTGACTTTCAATACATATGTTTTCTAAAATTCATCATGACCCTGCAAGATCAGCGTTATTATTATTCCTGTTTCACACATGAAGGAATTTGGGTTCTCGGGGTTGGCCTTACTCAAGGTCATGTAATGGGTGAATTTGTTTCCTATTGCTGCTGAGACAAATGACCACAGAATTAGTTCTGGAGGTCAGAAGGCAGCAGGACTGCTTTTCTTTGCACACTCTAGGAGAGAACCTGTTCTTTGCCTTTTCCAGATTCTAAGGCCTTTTGACATTCATCACTCTGACTTCTGTTTCCATCATTATGTCTCCTCTGATTCTGACGCCCTTGCCTCTTTGCTATAAGGATGTGTGACTACACTGGACCCTCCCTCAAATCCAAGATTATCATCTCCCCATTTCAAGATCCTAACTTAATCACAGCTGCAAAATCCCTCATGCCATGCAGAGTCACAGGTTTGGGGATTAGGAAGTGGATATCTTTGGGTGGGGGTGGGGGAACAGTCATTATTCTGCCTACCACAGTTAGTGAGTGGCCAAGGCAAGATTCAAATCCAGTTCTGATTTATTGCTGAGTCTGTTTTTTTCTCTAACCACACTGACTTTTCCTTTTGTCCCTCCTCTCCTTGGAGCAGCTCCAGATCCTTGACAACTACAGCATCCCAGAGAGAAAAAGAACACAAGAGACTCTGGGGCTGAACCCCCTGGTGGGGGTCCAAGGACCTCTTGGGAAGAAAGAGAGGGACAGGACTCCATGGCCACACTCACACAAAGAGAGGCAGCAGGGAAAGGGGGAGGCTTCAGGTGCAGGCAGGAGAAATTCACCAGTGCAATAGAAGCGCCTCACCTCCCTCTCTTCTGGGCAAGCTGAGGCTCCCCCTCCTCCTCCTCTAAAGAAAGACTACCTCCCTCCAATCTCCACTCTGTGACCAAGATCAAGATACATCCTCACTCAGTACCTCAATTGCTTCATCTGTGAAGTGGGGATACTTGGATTTATTTCATAGGGTTTTCATAATAATAAAATGAATTTATATGTGGAAAGGGTTCAGAACAGTGCCTGACACAACATAGGTGTTATGTAAATACTGGGAGGAAAATGCAACTTGTAGAGGAAGGGAGGGTCAATGTTTGGGGCCCTTAGTGTCTATCTTAGCCTGGCCACAGGTACAAAGATTAAGGTCTAAGATGTCACCTGGGGTCCATGGGTCATGCATGCTTAACCCATCAGTGCTGTCAAGCACGTGTGTCGGCATCTCTTGTCCTCTACTGGCACCTGAGTTGACCTCATAGTCCTACTTGCAGTGACCTCTGGACCTTAGCTAGGCCCAACTGTATAGACAGTTCTCCATCTGTGGCCCACACCTGGCCAGTTTGGAGAACTTCCTGCCAAAGTTGGACCCAGAAGACTCACTCCAAATCATGCGTCTCCTTCTCCCCTGTCACTTCAGTTATTCGCCAAGGATGGGATGCTGGATCTATATGTCTGAAACCAGAAACAGGTAGATGGGGAAATCTGGTAATGAGATTTAAAGTCAGGTTTACTCTTTTTCCCCAGCCTTGATATTTTGGACCTGCTATTTCATCCATCTGAAATATAGTTTCTCCTCTGTAAAATGGGTATAACTATAGGTCTACCTATAGGGTTTTTGTGAGCTTTTTGTAAGTCACGTGAAGTTTTTAGTGCAGCACTTGGAGCATCTGGTAATAATCTCCCAAAATATGATTGACCATTTCTAGTCTGCCTGAAATGTCAAACTCCATAACTTCACCATATTAGGCCCCAGCGATGTGAAGTGACAACATCTATTCCAGCTCTTCTGCCAACAAGAAGTTCCTTGGCAGACAAGGGATGTGTGCTTCATGATGTCAGGCCTCCAAGGGAGGCCAGGAGAAGAACAGAGCTGCATAGTTATCTAAGCATCTAGATCAGGAAAACTCAGCAAGGTAGACATAGAGGAAGAGGCAGGAATAAAGCCCAAGACACCCGAGATCACAAGGACCCTTGAACTTCAGTGATGGCCCAGGGTTTGATGACTGAGGGTGGTAGAAACCTTTGCTATGGTGAAAGCAGAAGTGTCCTGTATGTGCAAAGTTTCTGAGACTTGGCAGGAAGTGGCATTGCAGTGGGGGTGGGGTAGAGACTGTGACTGGTGTGAGATAAGCTTCTTTTTTTTTTTTTAAAGATTTATTTATTTATTTATGCATACAAGCACTGGGGTACAGGCCAGAGGTGTGGGGGGGTGAGAGGATTCACCACAGAGAGCGGGGAGCAGAACAGGCAGATCAATGGAAGTACACTGCTGAGGGGAGCAGCGGGCACAGCAGGAGAGGTCTGCCTCGCCATGTGGGCCCCTCCCTGGCTGGCAGCAGGAATCGAACTGGTGCTGCAGTGGCTGCGTTTTGCTTCATAGTGCGTTGCTTAACCCACTGCGCCACCAGGGGAGGCCCGAGGTAAGCTTCTGATGAGACTAGATGCCTTAAAAGTCCCCTCCTCCTCCAGGTCCACAGAGCACAGTAGCCCCCCAACCACCACTGGAAGTGTAGGAAGTGCTTTAAACATACCAGAATCCTGGTTATAGCACTAAACAAAAATGATTCCCTTACTGCATCAAGAAGTTATTGTTATTCCCCTTCTATAAAAAGGAAACTAGCCCTCAAAGAGAGCTGGGTGTTTATTTAGGGTCAGACAGTTGGCGTCAGAGCCCTGCTCAATCAGAGGCTGGTGTGCCCCAGAGCCCTGCTTTTTCCATCTGGCCGGTGTCTCTTTGAAGAGACAGGTCCCAGTCCTCCCAGGGCCCCTGAATTCTAGTCAAGTGGAGGACATCCTGGTGGGATCCTGAACCACTCCTTCCAGCTGGGAATGAAGAGGTGAGCAGGAGACAAGCTGCATCTCACCTCACCCCCACAGAGGGAGGGCAGTAGGGATCTCTGGATGGTTGGCAGAGCCCAAGAGGCAATCACCAGGGAGGGGCAGACAAGGCCTGAGGCCTCGATTATCTGTCAGCCCTGTCAGCACAGAGGCATAGCAAATATTGATCTAGTAACAGTTTTCCCACTCCCATCTGGGCCGATGCCAATGGCTTGCTGACATCTCAGGGCTAGAAGTGAACCACAGTCTCCAGAGGGCATGTGCCACCACCAGGGGCACGCTGGATATGAGGGGACGGTCGTGTGAAGGCAAGTTTCCAGGACTCACACTTGAGGATGTTAGCCTTTGCACTCGCAGGACCCATCCTGCCAGGCCAAACGTCATTAATAGTTTTGTCCTGCTCCTTCCACACCTCAGGGTGCTTGTGGCCAATCATAGCCGCCTAATCCCTGGGCCACACTGATTGGTCCAAGAGGTGAGCACATGACTTACCCAGCCCATTCAGTCTTCTGTTGGGTTTTTATACTCTGAAGGAGGCTAGAGAGAGAGGAGAGAAACCCCCTCAGGTTTTTTGTTGTTGTTCCACAAGGATGGAGTGATGCACGTTTGCCGCAGGTTGAGTAGAGTAAGCCTGTTTATAGCAGGAGGCTATATGTACATCTGGGTCTGACTCCAACCTCAGGAGGTAATTACAGCCTCCGAATTGATGCATGGAAGTGGGAGACTGGGAACAAATCTCTGGGGTTTCCCAACACACCCTAGAATCTTGTGAGCATGCTGCATGGCCTGTAGAGGTTGCCGCAAAGGATGCCCCCGATACCTTATCTGCCACCTCTCCAACGTCGGACGTGGAGTCTGATGTCCACGGCTCTCCCTGGGGATGACTCCTCCCACAAACCACATGTGGTAGCCCTGATTACAAGGAGCTGAGGCACAGAGGTGAAATCACCTGCCCATGTTCTCACAGACTTGAGCCCAGTCTGATGGCACTGCTCTCTCCTGGCTCACCACCCCAAGGCATTGCACAGACCAGAGGGGTACCAGAACTCATCACCCCAACTAGCCCCTGTGAGCTCAGGGGATGTTGTTCTTTGTAGCATTCCCAGATCTGGGTGACTTATTGAGTTCCTTGTTGGTCCAACCGAGAAACCCCAAGCTCCTGTGAGTGAATTCATCCTACAGGTGAAGGATGAGCATGTGAAGGTTTTTTGACACCTATAGTTTTTTTTATAATCAACCACATTCTTTCTTCTTCTGGTAAAAGGAGAACTTTCTCCAAATAGCTTCAATCACACTGACTAATAAGAATTGAATAAACAAAGGGATCATGTTTCCTCTTTTTACATTTCAGAAAACTTGCATCGGCAGTGTACTGGAACATGAATAGGAGGAGGTAAAAGTGGAGGCAAAGAGACAATCTGAGTCATGAAGACACAGGGCACGGAGGCCAAACTGGAGCAGTAAGGGAGGTAATGTAGAGGAGGTGATGACTATGAGAGATGGGCAGGAAGTGATACCACTAAGATCCGCTCCCCTGAGTGTGGAGGTAAAGAAGAGGTTCAGGTAATGCCCAGGTCTGCCTAGGGTACTGGATGATGGGGATGCTACCCTCCCAGATGAGGGCACTAGGAGCACGGGCTCTCTCAGTGGAGAGATGATAAGTTGACCTTTGTTTTTTGTGGGTTTTTAAAAAGATTTTATTTATTTATGCGTACAAGAGCTGGGGTACAGTTCAGATAGAACAGTCTCACAGAGGGTGAGAGGATTCACCAGAGACTGAGTGGGGAGCAGAACAGACAGATCTACTGAAGTACACTGCTGAGGGGAGCAGTGGGCGAGGCAGGAGAGGTCTGCTGTGCCATGCGGTTCCCTTCCCTGGCCGGGGATCGAACTTGTGCTGCAGTGGCTGAAGAAGCACCACAGTATGATGCTCAAACCCTTGTGCCACCAGGAAGACCCCTAAGTTGACTTTTGGACATATTTAGAGGTCCATTAATATCTCTGTCACTATTTCAATTTCTGCCCTGACCGGGAGGTATGTTTGTGTTTGTGTGTGTGTGCACGTGTATTTTCACAGTATGTTATGTGCTTAAATACCATGTGACCATTTCACCTCCCCACTGCTTGTGAACTACAAGTTCTCTGAGCAGAGGGACCAGCGTGTCACTTATCCCTGCAGTCCCAGAACCTGGCACAGTGGTACCCAACATTAAGTGTTTAATAAGGGGTCACTGAGCAGCAGGGTGGGCGTCCCCAATGGAGGGATGACTGCTGCCTATTTCCATTGCTGAAATTGGATCCCAAGCAAGTAGATGAAATCCCACCTTAAAGGAGTGGATGGGTACCTTTTCCTCTCACTGCCATTGCTGTAGTGTAGGGGCCCTGAAGCTTTGGACAGAATGGAAAGTGATCGGACTTCAGACAGAGCTGGGAAACTGAGGCGCCCAGGACAGATTGAGCTGGCTAGGGGCAGACCAGGCCTCCCTGAGTGGGTGCCCACACCTGCTCAGAACAATGGTGTAGAGAGGGCACGTGAGGCTGGAAGAAGGGTGGAGCAGGATGTGGACTGAGGGGCCAGGAAAAATGATATAGGGGCAAACTGGCCATGCTGGCTGTGCCATCTGGTAGGCTCAAGAATTGCTTGAGCTTAGCTCGTTTTCCTTAAACCAAACAAGGCCACTGTATCTCCTCCCAAAATCGATCAGCAGAGCTCATGACTCAGATCTAATGAATCCTTTGTTGCCGTCACCAAGGAGGGGCTGAGTTTCTGGAGAAGCTGGGCATAGTCCAAATCTTAGCAGATGGCATAAAGATTGCTGAGTGAAATTGGGTACTGTTGGCTCAGTTAGTGCCTAAGTCCCAGGCCTGCAGTCTATCTGGGGCAGGAATGGGGGATTCACTGGCTCTTTTGCCCCAGTAAAGTTTTAGAGTATCTCTGTCCTTTCAGCATTGTTTCCACTACTTTGTAGGTGCCCAGGGGCTTAAGGGTTTGGCCTATACTCTGTTTCCAGGAGTCCCCACTCAAGGCACCCCCTTGGCATCTCACACATCTCACCTCACACTCTTCTCTGCACGGCCTACACAGCTGCCCTGGCATTCAGGCAGGTAGTGGTACAAATCAGCAGGTCCAAAAAGGAGAAAGAATGCACCTAAGCTTACTCAACAGATTAGCAGCTGTGCAGGAGCCCCAACATGCAACTAGTCCTCACCTCCTGCCACTCTCTTGTTTACTCCACCTTAGTCATAATGGACTCCTTGATATTTACTCCATGAGCATGCCAAGCTTGTCCCATCCCAGGGCCTTTGCACTGGCAGTACTGCTTGGTTGGCCCTTTCCTCAGTGGGCACCATACAGTATTTTGGACAGGATCACTTGGTGGAGTTTGCATTTGAAAGAGTTTACCACAGTCACTGTGCAGTCATCTGGAACGGCAGCGAGAGCAAGGCTGAGTTAAAAGACCATTGAGTAGCCAAATTAGAGATTACAGTGGCCAAGATCAGGCATGATGAGTATGGAGAGGCAGGCAGACTTGAGAGCTATTTAGGAAGCAGAACCTACACACTTAGGGGAAAGGCAAACCAGGCTGAATTCATTGCAAGAAGGAAGTAGGATATGGGGTCAGAGGCAGTGACCTCCCTGGCCATTCTAGGCTCATTTCATATCCATCTCTGCTCACTCACCTCTCCTTAGCCACACTGGCTGCTGTGTTTGCTGGATGTTTCAGGTGTCCCCATGCCTCAAGCCGTCACACATTCTGTTCCTCCTGCCTCCAATATTGTTTCACTGCTATAATCTCTTCACCCATCTGGTTTCCCAGATGGACAGGGCAGTCTTGCATCCTCCCACATAAGCACTGAGCAGTCTCATTCATGGCACTCACCCCAATGGTGGCAAGTCAGTTTTGCTGCTCTCTTAGTACCAGTTACTCACTTAACAAACTCCTTGAGAACAGGCACTGTTTGACTTATTCTTTGCTATATCCACTCAGCATGGCGTCTACTTATTAAACTCCTGTTAAATGAATTCTGAGTTTATGAATAAGGTTTATGTGGATACCTTGACATCTGCCCAATCGTAGTTGGATATAGGAGTCAGACTCTTTTATAGGGGGAACAGATTAGGAAATTTGTTATTATGAGTGAATCGATGTGTTTGAGCAAAGATATCTGGGGTGGTGGTAGGTGGACTTGACACCTTCCTGAAGACTGTTCTTGATTTTACTCTGGACTTTGAAAAATACAGAATTCAAACTTTTTGATCCCGTTAGCTGCTAGAACTACTTTCAGCCATTCCTGCCACATTAATAGAGGTATGAGGTCCAAAACAAGGGAGATGACAAGCCCTTTTGATCCTCTCTGTCCCCTTCTCACTGTGGGGGCCAGACAAGAAATAGAGAGAGGCCCAGGAGCTTCATCATATTCTAGGGAGGGGGCAGGCAATGGACTGCACCTGCTCATCTGGAGGTGCTCACCTGGGATTTATGCCAGTTGCATACAAAGCTCCACCCCAGGGAGTCTCAGGAAAGCAGACCTTTTGTGTAGGGAAGGACTGTTTGTTCAAAGTCATCCAACAATGAAATGGTATGTAATGAGCTCCCCAGCCCTGAAGGATGAATGACTTTCTGACAGTGCTGCTGTAAAAAGGTCTTAAATGGAAGATTAAGAAACTTTTATTTATTTTTTTAAAAACCTTTAAAGTTCTCTTCCCTTTAAGATGGTCTCTTGCTATTGGACAGGAAATCATTGTTAAATATTTGCTCTACCAGGCTAAACAACGAATGACAGCTGCCATCTGCCTCAGGGGCATCCGTGGACCCCTGCAGCTTCCTGAGGAGGGGCAGGAAGAGGCTGAGTCACAGATCTCAAACTGGGCTTGAATGCAGATTTGGGGCCTCAGTGGGTTTCTAGAAGTGTCCTGCTGCCTCAGCCACCCAAAAGAGCTTTCTTTTTCCTTTTTTTAGATTTATTTATTTATACATACTAGAACTGGGGTACAGTTGGTGAGAGGATTCACCAGAGACAGAGTGGGGAGCAGAACAGGCATATCTATTGAAATACGCTGCTGAGGGGAGCAGCAGGCGAGACAGGAGAGGTCTGCTAAGCTATGTGGATCCCCTCCCTGGCCGGGGATTGAACTCCTACTGCAGTGGCTGGTGATAACTCCACAGTACTGAGACTTCAACCCCTGTGCCACCAGGGAGGCTGAAAAGGGGCTATTCTTAAACAAGAATCTTTCCCATTTACTCATTTAACTATTTTTACAGCTGATCTATAGATATGAAATCTTAGAAAATAAAAAGTTTTTAAAAAAAATACCAAAATTTTGATACAAATATGTCAGAGTGAGGTTTGGCATCTGTAGTTTTAAATTGCCTCTAGGATAATCTAACCTACAGATGGAGTTGAAAATCACTGATCTAAATGAATTAAATGCATATCCAATTGCATTTATCTAATGCATATGTAAATGACATATTGTTATATTTGTATAATATATATTAATTATTATATTAATATAATAATTTTTTGCTCCCCGCAGCAGTGTGTTTCAGTAGATCTGCCTGTTCTGTTCTCCACTCTGTCTCTGGTGAATCCTCTCACCTCCCTGGACTCTGGCCTGTACCCCAGCTCTTGTGTGCATAAATAAATAAATCTTTAAAAAAAAAAAGGAGATCATCAATCATCAAGTTATTTGTATACATTATCTAAGTATAGGGGAGTTTTAGATATTGATTGTTCTTGGAAAGACTCTTGTATTTAACCCATTAAAATATAAATGGACATATAAGACATACAACATGAGGGCATTTTCCTTATCTCTTTTCCCTCCTCTTAGTTGTGCTTTCTTCACAAAAAAAAAAAAAAAGAGACAAAAGGAGTCATTTCTATTTACATCTTCATTTCATCCTCTGCAAATTGTGTTTCTGTCTGCTTGTCACTCTCATCTCTATAGAAGCCATGGGAGGTAGGCAGAGCCAGAATTGACACCACCCGTCTTGTGCAGATATACTGGGGCCAGTTGAAGAAAGTGGCTTTTCTGAGTTCAGAATATTGACTGGTGGAGGCACTAGCAAAGAAACCCATGATTCCAGGCCCCTTTCTCCTCATTCTGCCACTTTCCAGTTGCTTTTTATTTTTTTATTTCTTTCTTTCTACTTGTGTCTCCTCTTCCTCTAATTCCTGCCCTCATCATACGCACATCATGTGGAGTCAGCTTTGCAAGTCCAGATGATTCCTCCCTCTGGATCTGGGAGCCCACAGACACAGCTCCCACACCACCACATCTCAGGATCTCTGCCAAGAGCATGCCCTTTCCAGATGCTAGGGAGCAGCCTTTCCATCTGGCCCCAGATAAGATAAGAGTGGGGATCAGCACTATAAATAGGACCCTATCCTGTCCTGTGTTCAGGCCCTTGCTACTCAGGCCACATCAACCCAGGATCAGCATGGCTGTCCGTCTGTGGGTGGTCACCCTAGCCTTGGCTGCCTTCCTCCTTGTGGAGACAGGTGAGTGGGTAGAATCTGGACTCTGTGGCTTGGCTTCTGATAGGTGAGCTTGGGGGTGGATGCAGAGACAGGGTCAGAAGCAACCTATTTAGTCCTGGCTTTCTGCATATACCTTCTTTCTATACCCTTCACCATGGTGGGGAAAAGCCCCCACCTGGACTAGGAGAAAAGAAACCTGAGTATAAATCCTAATGCTGGCCCAGGATTGTGAAGTCCTTTCCCTTCTTGGGGCCTCTGTTCTCTAACCGTAATGTAGGAAATTGTTCTAGTTCAAAGCTGTAATGAACAACTACTGGGTTAGAGATCAAAGAGGCAGAAACAAAAAGGCCTACCTCAGGGCAGATAGGCTGGCTGCAGTGTGGTGGGAGGGGAAGGAAATCTGACCTAGTTCCTCTGAGCTCCTACCCACTCCTACCGGTTGTGATTATGGCCAAGAGCAGTTCTTTTAGGAAGAAAATCTGATACCACAGGGTTCTGAGCTCCTTCTTTCTCCCCCAAGTGCACTGGAGTGGTCAATTCCTGAATACAATTTCTGTGTGTCTGTGTGTGTGTGTGTGTTTGGGGAGATTGCCACATGGGGACAGAGACAAGGAGCCCCAAGAATCCCAGATCTGTAGGGAGGTAGGAATTACCCAGTGAATGGAACAGCAAATGGTGGTGTGAGGGAAGCTGCTGTGGTCTGAATGTGACCACAAATTCATATTTTGAAATCCTATGGTGAAGGATGAAATTAGATCTTTTGTGGTGAAAGAAGGTCAATATACACCGATGTTGATTTATAGTGATGTATACTTAAAACATACTTAATGCTGTAAACCAATTTACTTCAGTAAAATACTAAAAAGAAACTCTTAACCCCCAAGATGGTAGTTTTGAAAGATGTTTGAAGAGGGCCGAGCCAGGCCTGGAGTGAAAGACCCAGAAGTCCTAGTTCTGCCCTTACCAGTGCTGTTTCACCTCTAAATCTCTTTCATAGGTTGGTCAAGCTCCCCAGGAAGCAGACTCAAATCTGCATGCATTATACTGGGGAGCGCTTGTGGTATAACAGCCCAGCGTGAAAGGAATGAGGGAAGTTGACAATGACAATCCTATGGGGACCTTTGGGGCCAGAGAACCTTTGGCCTCATCTAAATAGACAAAGGTGTTAGGTTATTGTACCCACATCAGTCTGTCAAAGGACAGGTCTTGTTCCTGCGCAGGGGATCCAACCTTGGGTGAGACAGCTCCATCCGGAGCATGAGTCCTAAGAAGGGACTCACTGTGAGTGCCCAGTGCTCCTGGCAGCTGAGGAAATGAATGCCTCAGTCCTGTGGGCGGGATTTAGTTAGCAGACCACAGCTTCTACCATGCCCTCTTCCCCTCTCTGTTAACACAATAGCGAGGGAGGTGTGAGGAATGGCTAATATCATGTATTCTCAATGTTTTGCACATAAATAGCTGAATTGTTACTTTTATCACCATCATCACTATTATATGGGACTAACCCAGTGGTGTCTAATAAGTAACAGACTGGACTGTCACCTCCCTAATTCTAGACTTTGTCTATTCCTGTAGCCCAAGGTCACATTAACTTTCCGGGAGCCCCATCATCCAATGACTCACTAATTCCAATGATTGAGTAATTCCAAACTATATAGTAGCTTTCCTTTAAGTACCCTGAATAAGCAGTCCCCAGACCCCTAGACCTGGGACCTAGAGTGGACAACATCCCTTAATTCCTGTTTTTTCTTTTTACCTTTCAGAAGTGGCAGTATCAGCAGAAGAGCTTGTTTTCTCCAGAATGGTAAGGCAATCACTTACAGTCCTAGCTTCCCCTTTGTGGAGGGAGTCCTGTCATCCACGCTGAGAAACCAGTGCTTTTCTTCTCTGTGCTCCTGCTCCAGCACCTCTAATGGCACAGTCAGAGCCAGCAGGGTGGCCTCCCGAGCCTGCAGTTTTCCAGATTATCCCTTCCAGGCTGAAGAGGGTCTCCCTGATCAAACCTGACTTTCAGATCATTGAGAGAGGTGCCCCAGCCTGGTGTCCAAGGCCCCTCCCAGCAGCGAGAACCCCCTCCCATGCTCACTGATGTGCTCTACCTTGCATAATACAGACGGACAGGCTGTGGGGTTCAAACGAGAGGGGCATCCCTGGCACACTGAACGGCCTTTCTAAAATATGGCAGCCCTTCCTATAGACAACCCAACATCTATCTTTTCACGCTGGGCTGCAAATGCCAAGTTGTCTCTGAACCCCGATTCCACCTTGGCCCTGGGGTTGATGTTCCAGGGCCCCAAGACAGTGGCCTCCTTGAGACTTTCTTGTAGTTAAAGAGGCTCAAATTCTCCTCCCTATCTAGCTATCTCAGCACCTCCCCTCACTCTGTCCAAGAGCCAAAAACTAAGTACATTATTCCAATTAACGTTACGTGAGAATTTTACTTCTGTGATTTTTGCGCAAGAAGAATTGAGGCTCGGAGAATGGAAATAGCTCATCCAAGTTTACACAGCTAATCAGTGGGAGAACTCTCCTCTCTAGGGCCTGCATCCTCACCTGATACTGTCCCAGATCTGACCCTAGCCTCAGACCTACCCTGAAACCCTTTCAGACTGAGCCTCAGAGAAGTCCCAAGCCCTGGCCCACTTTTCCAACTTTCCCACACCAAGGGCCTGATAAGTTGTATAGGCCATGTGAGTTCAGGAGCCCCCAAGGGAGAGAAGCCTCCTGGGAATAATGGGTGGTTCTGTTGCCTGAGGTCTTCAATGGGACCTGCAGCAGCAAAGGTTTCAGTTAGCCACTCTGAAGGGTGTAAACCTGTCCCCAGGAGCCTGAGAGCACAAATTCACTCCGCACCTGCATGCCCACACAATCGGCTCAGCAGATACAGCTACACCCACAGTCACACACACTGCTATGTATGTGGTTTTGGTTTCAGGGGTATTGGTTTCAGGCTCACAGGACACACGCTGGCTCCTCTTCAGAGACCTTCTGACTCCAAGCAGAGCCAAGGGGTCCCCCCTTGCTGTCTCCTGATCCCTGAGTACTCTCCTTCCCTTCTCTTCGGCAGGCCTTCTGTGAGCATATGACAGAACCTCCGAACTGTCCCAAGACATTCAACCCGGTCTGTGGCACTGACGGGGTCACATATGCTAGTGAATGCTTCCTCTGTTTGGCCCGCATGTAAGTTCACTCCCCAACCTTCCCTGTAGCATGTTTGGGTGGTGCCATCTCTGGTGCATATAGACTTGAAAGGGGCAAGACTTGACCTACTTCTTCCTTCACACACACTTGGCCTGAGAACAGACCTCCAACAATTCCCCCCAAACAGAATCAGCACAAATATAGTGTAAAGAAGGCACATGACTCCAAGCAGAAAGTCACCGCTGATGGCAGAAACCTTGGGTTATTTCCTTGTTCTGCCCAGCTGACTAGGTGACCTCATTTGTTCACTTATTCCTCTAGTCAACAATTAGTTACTGACCACTACTAAGGTGCTAGACACTAGGCAGACAGGATAAGCTAGGCAGCACCCCTGGCCTCCAGGAGTATGTGGTAAGATTAAAGGGGGAAGCAATTGGCAGCAATTGCAACATAGAATGCTAACGGCTCAAATAAAGCACACAAGACAAGGATGAGCAGGGGACTTTGTGGAGGAGGCCGTGGCCTCTGAGTCCTAAGGGATAAGCAGAAATCAGCTAGGAAGCAGAAGGAACAAGGAAAGGTAATCCTAGGTAGAAAAACAAGTTTGGAAAGGCATAGAAGCAAAGGAAAACTTATATGTGAGGAAATATACAAGGGTGGATATGCTGGAATTTAAAAGAGAATGGGGGAAAGGCAAGAAATGAATAGAGAACTAGGCAAGGCACACAACGTGGGTACGTGAGATGGCCTGTTTGGTCTCATTTCTTCATTAATGAGCAAGTCAGGGCTAAGAAAGATGACAGAAAAGAAGACAGTCCTTGGAAACTGCAGGACTTCAGATGAACAGGAGCACAGCTGGACAATGTCCTTAGAAAATAATCATAATTAGTGGCTCTTGGTTACATGGATGGCAGAATTAAGAGACTGAGACTGCAAGGTAGAGGGGAGTGGTAGGTTTGTGAGGCAATGATGTGTGTGAACGGTTGAGTATCTGGGGCATTCCAGTGGAAACATGCAATGACGACTGCATGAACAGTCCTAGAATTCTGCTCAAGAGATGAATTTGCAACCATCACACACAGTGGTGACTGAAACCCAGGAAGCTGGAATTTCCCAGGGGAGGGGTGTGCAGGAGGGACAAGCTGTGAAAGAATGTGCCCAGGGACCCATGGGACCTACACTGGGTGGGTAGATGACTAAGCAGGGTGTCTGGATGAACTGAATAGTTCCCGACATGACCTCATCTTTTCCTCCTGTGATCCTAGAGAAACCAAACAGGACATCCAGATCATAAAGGATGGCAAGTGCTGAGCCTACAGGAGCCCTTTAAGCCAGAAGCTTCAGGATGGAGAACAGTGGTAGAAGCAGAAAAGATGTAATATGAAATAAAAGAGCCAGCCCAATGCAGCCAAGTGGGCTGTAGTCTTTTGGGGACTCAAGGGAGCAGCAAGGGGGGAGGTAGAATTTTGCTGCCCTCTGCACTCTGAACTTGACATCCTACAGTGCTCCTCATCCTTCTCACATGTCCCAGGTATCTTCTGCCTTTTTTTTTAAAAATATTTATTTTATTTATTTATGCACACAAGAACCAGGGTTTAGATCAGAGGTGCGGGGGGTGAGAGGATTTACCAGAGACAAGAGTGGGGAGCAGAACAGCAGATCTACTGAAATACACTGCTGAGGGGAGCAGTGGCCAAGACAGGAGAGGTCTGCTGCACCATGTAAGCTCCCTGGCCAGGGAGTGAACTCATGCCATAGTGGCTGGCAATAGCTTAATAGTGCTGAGACTTTAACCCCTACAAAACCAGGTAGGCCCTCTTCTGCCTTCTTAAGATGGTCAGCACTCTGAGAGGTCAGTCCCGATCCCCAGTACTCGTCCAGTGCTCTGTTTTGGCACAGCCCCAGCCTGGCTATCACTAAGGTTAATAACCTAGGTGCAATCTATACCTTTTTGAACCTGCTAAAGTGTAAGGCTCAATCTCAAACAACTTTGGGAGGGTACCACACCTCATGACTTTCTCCCTTGGGCACAAGTCTCCCCAGTGACGCCACCATGATTGATATTCAGGCAGTAGTTTAGTGTCCACAGCACAGTACAGCTGAACTGCTTGTTGAAATATTAAGCCAGGTCTGTAACATTTGAAAACAGGTGCTGCCTCAGGTCCTACTGCACCCCGGCCACCCACAGCAAGATGATTTCCAGGCCCTGCTCTGCTCTTTGGGTTAACATTCACTCTGACTGGTTGTTTAACATGTTATCAGATGCAACCCCAGGTACACGCAGCACATGTGACCCACATGAACACAGTATTCAGAAACCCCACCATGGAGCCCTGGCCTATGGTATGTTGTTGTGTTCTAAGCTGCAAACTAGTTCATTTGTTGCAGAAGAGAACATGGATATTGGTGATATTAAAATTTCTTCCCCAAGTGGGAAATCCCTATTACTCAACTGTCACAGCTCAGGCAAGCATTTCCTCCTTGACTCTCCCCTCCAGGCTTCACTTAATGAAAAGTCCTGAATAGGCCAGGCACGACATTGGAAGAAATACCTAATTTCCCAATTTACAGATGCTGGGAATCACCCTGAAATTTAAATGTGGGCACTTTATCTATGACATGTGACCCTGCTGCCTTAGTGATAGCTAACTGGTAAAAAAAATTCTCCTGAGTTTTCCAATTATTATTATTTTTTTTTAAAGAATATATTTTTTTAAAGATTTATTTATTTATGCATACAAGCACTGGGGTACAGGCCAGAGGCGTGGGGGGTGGGAGGATTCACCACAGACAGAGCGGGGAGCAGAATAGGCAGATCAACAGAAGTACACTGCTGAGGGGAGCAGCGGGCACAGCAGGAGAGATCTGCTGCACCATGTGGGTCCCTCCCCAGCCGGCAGCAGGGATCGAACTCGTGCTGCAGTGGTTGCGGTCTGCTTCATAGTGTGTTGCTTAACCCACTGCGCCACCAGGGAGGCCCGAGTTTTCCAATTATTAAGGAAACAGAGGCAGCTTCTCCCTGGTAGTGAAGCTCTAAGATATGTGAAGTAGTAGCTGGATGGAAGACAATGTGTGGGAGAATTCTTCCAGCTCTGTGAGGCTGAAGGATGTATGTGGGAACCACAGAGTCCCATTTATAGGTAGAACTGATTATTTGCCATGGATGTTCTACGCAGGAATATTCTCTCCTCTCAGTCAGCGACACCTGTGGATATGCAGATCTGTGTGGGTGGGCTGTGTACACAGGCCCAGGCATCACCCTGCACATCTACCAGCAGTCCACGTCTTCTCAACTCCGAAATAAGACAATGACTGTTAAATGCTGTAAATTCCAATGCTGACAGAGCTCCAGTGGCCAAGTGCAGCTGTGGGAATTATACTCTTGATATGTGATGCACACACACATGTGATTCACTCATTTTCCAAATATTTATTAAGCACCTACTATAAACAGACAATGTGCTTGAAATATGCTATTAACAAGACAAAGAAGTTCCTTAACTCAAGAAACTTATAGTTCAGTGTTAAAAGCAAATATTAACCAAATAATCCCAGAGACAAATCATCACAGATTATGATAAATGCTACTGATCATAAGGAAAAATTATGGCAAGCTATAAACAGATGAGTTTGATGTGTTCTCTGACAGTAGGTAAGGTTTCTTCATAGAAGAAGACAAGTTCTGAAAGAGGAATGGGTTGGGAATAGAAGGATGGTGAGGAGCTGTGCAAGCACAGGAATGGTGTGTGCAAAGTCCTGATGACCTGACGCAAGACTGGAGTGGCTGACGAGAGAGCAAGCAGCATGCCCAAGATGAGATGGGACAGGATGTAAGATGGGCTTTATCCATTATCCTAAGAGGAATGGAAGTCACTGAAAGTTGCGAGCAGGGGACCGCCACAGAAAGATTTGTACTTCATGATCACTCAGGATGCTGTGTGGAGAATGAACTAAGAGAGGGCTAGCATGGAAGATAAATAGAGGGAAAGGCAGAGAGAACATGAGAGAGAGGAAATGTGTGTGAGCACCAGACCCTGGGTTGGCTGGGGAGCAGTACAGTGGATTGAGAGCATAGCTAGATCAAACTGCCCAGCTTTGTGTTCTGGTTTTGCCACTTACACAAAAGCAAATCACCTAAGCTCTCTCTGTCTTCTTGTCTTTAAAATAGGAATAATATCTGTATACCTCCTAGGTTACGTGAGGACTAAACAAGTAAAACACCTAAAGAATTTAGAATCTGTCACACAGTAACTCTTCATTAAATGTGCAGCCTAAAGCCACACAGCTACTATATAAAAACATAAATACTGAAGTGCAGGTATCATGGGCTGGGCCCACGCCTCATCCACTACTCCACCCCTACCACCACCTTGTTTTAAGTCCCATCCATGAAGTCTCAAATTCCAGAGACTTCAGTGGATCCCCTCTGCCAAATCAGGTCAGTCTCTGAGGTACTGGGAGCACCCCTGGGCACTGTGTGGGAAAAAAGACGAAAGACAGCAGCTGATCTGTTTAAGAGTTCTAGGGCCACTTCTGATTTTATCAAGACATAAAGTGTAACTACAACCACAGAAGTCTTTTGCTATCCAAATTTTATCCAAAAATAAGTTTAAGCACCGTTGTGCTTTCTGGCTTATATACAAAAAATTTTTTAAAAGGGGGAGTTACAGAAGCCCACAAATGGATGGGGTCAGCTTTAAAGGAATTATGTTAGAAGGGTCAATAAAATGCCTGTGAAGAAATTCCTGAGAAGTTTTGGCTGGCTTTACCCCAGTTGCTTTATTCATTCTGGCTCCCTCTTTGACCTTCCTAAGCTATGATCTAACCTGGTGTCTAGCAGACTCAGTCAATATTGGGTTTCTAACCTTCCAGAGATCTGTGGGCGTCCAGGCATCAACTATAGATACACCCCAGGAATGGGCCCCTGAGATCTCAGGGCCTGAGACTAGGTACTCACTGGGAGGTAAGGAGAGGGTCTGTGAACCAATCACCCAGCCAGCTGTTCTGCAGTTAGGTCACGATGAGGGACACCTGGACTGTCTGCACGACAAATGCCTGCTCCTGGCCATTCCAAACTTTCCTGACTAGATGCAACCTGGTGATTCTGGCTTACATCTATGGGATTATAGGATCGCAAGAGCAAAAAGAGCATCCAATAGCTGAAAAATCAGGGCAGGTTATATGAAGTGGAACTATCCCAGGACAAACAAGAGTTCTCACCAGGCCAAAAGAAGCACACAAAGGTCAAAGGAACAGGAAAGACTTGGGGAGGGAAGCCCTCTCCAGACAAGGTGCACTGCTGGACAGTTCAGTCATACACAGACAGGATGAGAAAACAGAACCACTTAAGGTTGCAAAGACAATACTTGTTCATTGAGAATAGGTGTGGCAGTAAGAAAATCGGCAATCACCCAATTAATTGACCTCCACAGCCCTGGAGAAACCAGATGACTTCTGTTCCAGAGAGGGAAGAGATGGTGGTGCTGTTCTTCAGAGGCTCTTCCACCTCACCTCACTCGGCTAGTGCCAAGTTTGTAGACTGCAGTCGCTCTGTCTCCTGGCAGATGTTCTGCTCCACTGTGTCACACTCAGCTAGAAATGCCTGAAAGACAAATACAAGGCAGTGAGGGTCAATTCAGGACTAGCTAACCCCAGCCCATGAAAGGCTCTTTCTTTGTTCAGCCATTCTGAGGAATTCAGAAAAATACTGTGCAGAAATGGAGATGGCCTGAGCTCCAAGGTTAGGGGGAGGAAGTAAAGGGACACACTGGACCAGGGTTTCTGACAATGCTCAAAGCCCACAACCCTTAAAAGGGTGGTGAGGACAGAAGGCCTTGCCTTGGAGCCACTGTACTGCAACTGCACAACTTCAGGGGACACTGTCCAACGGGTGGTACTTTCTGGAATTGTGTAACATGTCAGCCTTATCTCTCCCCATGGGTCTTACTCCCTAAATTGTTGCAATTTATATATAATTAAAGGGACAGGAAAGAGGCTTTTGTCTAATATTCTGGATTCAAGTTGAGAAATAGCAACCACAAAAGGTCATGCCACACACCACACATCTAACCTGCCCTACTGTGGAGACATAATAAACACACCAACAAACTAACACATACTTTGTAATGCTCTACTTACCTGAATCTTTTTCACCAAACCCTTCCTTTTCAGCCTACTGTCTTTGAAATTTTCTGGAAGAATCTATGAAAGAATAAATTGATACAGTTTTCAGGAAAAGTGACATGTGTCTGAAACAACCACTCATGACCCATCAAATATGTCATAGGTCACCAATATCCACAAGGCATGCCTATTTGGAAATCCTTCCCCTGAGTCTGGATCCTACATGGCCGTTCTCATGGCTCTTGACCCTATAAAAGCTCCCTTTGCTCTTAATGTGTGCCATGGAAACTGATTTGTAATGAGAACTTTGTCTTTTCACTTTCCTATATGGATACTATGTCCTGCCCAAAGTATAAGCTCACCCCAACCCCAAGTAGAGTAGTTCATCATCAAGAATGAAGTACCATGCTGAAGGTAATCATTACCTTCATCTGTAAAAGGGAATATGGCATCAATGATTCCCAATAGTCTCATGAGGGGCTGGATCTGACTGAATTATTCAGCACAGATAATGAGTTCTGTGACATAAATAAGTCATATAAATATCAGAAAAGTGAAAGACTGCTTCTCTGACCATGAGACCATGAAACACTTGGTCTTAGCTTCATGAGAATTAAGGACTCTACTAGGACATGAATAAAAATGACAAAAGCCCCATATTGGAGGAATGAGCGTGTCTTATAATCAGAACTGTCTTATCTTTCTGTGTATTCGCATAGGATCTAGCAGTGTCTGGCACATAGTAGGTGCTAAACATCCTCAGGTAATGGGCTGGCTCAGATAATAAGACTGCAGTAAGGAGAGTGAAACGGATATATAAGCAAAGGAAATTGGTTCTTCTCAGGTGAATATTTAATTACCAGTGTGTCAATCTCCTCCAAGATCTTCATAAAATGTTCAATTGTGGCTTTTACTCTCCTGTTGAGTTTGGAAAGAGCTTCAGCTTGCAAATCTTTGGCCAGAAAACCCTGTGGAGGAATAATGCATTATTGGAAGGATTCCTTGAGGCTGACAGAAAAGTCAAGGAACTGAAGTGGCCACATCTTAAAGCCACATTCACCTAACAGGGTAGGCCAGATCTCAGACCCATGATTTCATCTTAGAAAAAACAGAAAGGTTGGTCTTGAGCCAACACAAGCACTGTAACAGGCTGCAGGCCCCTCCATCTCATGCGGTCCACAGGGCCTTACAAATGCCTTCTGAGGGCTGACTGGTGAAGCCAGGAGCATTTACCATATACAAGAGTCAGATGTTGAAAGACCACACAGTTTAGAGTTTCATGGGCCAGGGCTTAAATCCTGACTGCCATCTACTGATTTGTGATCTTAAAGAAGTTACTTAACCAAGCTGGGTCCCAGTGTCCTCATTTTTCAAATGGAGATTATGATACCCACACCCCAGTGGTTATATGAGGACAAAGGGCAATAAATACACTTAACATAAACCCTGACACAGACAGTGCTAACAAATGGCCTCACATACATTATTTTTATTAAACTGTCTTGCTGTTGAGTCATATTGTTTAGCCTAATGACCAGTTAGCTGGTAACAACAGGTGGGTAGCAGGACCTGTGAGGATGTTTATCAAAACCAAGACCTACAAATGCAGACTTGACAGTATGTAACAAAAGCTTTAGAGATTAGCCAGCAATTCCAACTCAAAGAATTTATCCTACCCCTCAAATGGTCAAAAAAGATTTCTGAAGGACATTCAAAGAAGCTTTAAGCATAAAGGGAAATAGCGGGAAAATGGCTATTGATGAACAATAGGGAATAGTTAGGTATCCATGATACATTAATTTATGGTGAAACAGTATGCCAAGTTTTAAAAAGTATGATCGTTTGGGAGTGGGGATCAAAACATTTTATTGAAGGGCTTCAGGAGAGGATCAAAGGGCTAGCACGACAGAGATCCCATGTCCTTAGTCCTATTGGAATCTCCCCAGTTTTATGGTTGCTGAAAGTCGCTGGTCATTTTTATTTTTTCATGCTGATCATTTTAATGATATAGGAAAAAGTTTAATCTTTTTATCCAGTAAGAGAACAATTTACAAAGTATACATTACATGCTAATATTTTTTTTAAGGAAAAATACATTCCAGTCTTTAAAAACAGTTATCTTTGAGTCAGTTCTTATGGGTAACTTATTTTCCCTATAAGTGCCCTTACATTTATTTAAAATATACATAATTACCGCATGTATTACCTTTGTAATTAAGACACAAACATAGGGGGCCTCCCTATTGGCCCAATGGGTTAAGCAATGCATTATGAAGCAGACCACAGCCACTGCAGCAGGAGTTAGATCCATGCCGCTGGCCAGGGAGGTGACCCACAAGGCGTGGCAGACCTCTCCTGCCTTGCCCACTGCTCCCCTCAGCAGTGTATTTCGGTTGATCTGTTGTTCTGTTCCACACTCTGTCTCTGGTGAATCCTCTCACCAGCCCCCCACCCGCCCCCCCGCCACCTCTGGTCTGTACTCTAGTTCTTGTATGAGTAAATAAATAAATCTTTAAAAAAAATACAAACATATATCCATTAATGTTAAAAAAGACAGTTTGGGAAGAAATAAGTTAATTTGGAGCTGTATCTAATTCTTACTTGGTTTCAGTACTCCATCTCTAATACAAGGAATGGAATGGTCCCTTGCTAAGAGCATGCTCAACTTGAACTTTCTATAGAACTAAGTGTAGCCTTGCTAAGCACATTGTAACAGACTATACTGAGAGAAGCTACCTATTCTATTTCAGTTATACAGACCCTAGCCTGGCAGGTACTCTCCTAGGAGTACAAATGGATGCTAGTAGCTAGGTTTGACTGTCACAATAACAGTAACACTTAAAAAGCACCTAGTATGGGGAGGGAGAGGGGTAAAAGAGGGAGAGGGAAGAGCACAAGAAAGTATGTTGACAGTTCACAGTGATTTTGGGGTGGGAATTTTATGGGGAATACACATTATACAAAAATGAACATCGATGTAAAAATAATACCAAAAAAAGCACCTAGTATGTGTCAGGTTCAAACTACATTGTTTAATCCTCACAACAACTTTAAGAGGGAAGTAACACCATTATTCACTTTTTACAGATAAGCACTCGAGATAAAGGCAAACTTGTTCAAAGTGATAGAGCAGAACCAGGATCTCAATCCACAGAGTCTGACTACAGAGGCTGCCCTGGTAACCACACAGTTATGTCTCCACAAAGTTCTGCTAGAAAACAGAAAGTTAAAGTTCACAAAGAGAGTTACCTGTTGAATTCCAGTAAGTTCTTTATTTAATTCTTCTAGTTGGTTAGCTATCTTCTCCACAGACTTCTCCAAATCTTTCAACTTCTTCAGCTCAATCTCTTCCTCTGCACTATTCTAAATATTTAAGAATAAAACGAAGTTAATAATTAAGAACAATAGCCTCTGTCAGGAAATAAAACATGACTACAGTTGAGAAAATGTAGTCTTAGAAAATACAGTCTTATTTAGTAAAAGGAGAATGGAGGTTGCACACTCCCAGACTTCAAACTATACTACAAAACCATAGTAACTAAAATAGTATGGTACTATAACAAAAATAGACACACAAACCAATGGAGTTGAACTGAAAACTCAGAAATAAAGCCACATATATATGAATAATTAATCTATGAAAAGGAGCAAAGAATATGCAATGGAACAGTGACAGTCTCTTCAATAAATGGTATTGGGAAAACTGCACCACCACATGTGAAAGAATAAAACTAGACTACTACCTCACATCACACATAAAAGTCAACTCAAAATGGATAAAAGATTTGAATTAAAGACCTGAAACCAGGTCTGAAATAAAATACATAGAAGAAATAGCCAAAACACTCCATGATATACACTTCAGAAATATCTTTAAGCACTCATCGCCGGAAGCAAAAAAAATGAAGGAAAAGATAAACACCTAGAACAACATCAAACTAAAAAGCTTCTATACAGCAAAAGAGACAATAACCAAAACAAAGAGACACCTTACTAACTGGGAGAAAATATAATTGATAAGGGACTGATTTCAAAGCTCTACAAAGAACTCACACAAATCAACAAAAAGCAAACAACCTAGTCAAAAAATGGGCAGAAAGATATTTCTCCAAAGAGAAAATGCAAATGTCCCACAGGTATATGTAAAAATACACATCACTTATAATCAGGGAAATGCAAATCAAACCACAATGAGATACTACCTCATGCTGGTGAGAATGATCTATTTTTAAAAGCTGGCAACAGGGCCTCCTGGTGGCACAAGGGGTTAAAGCACAGCACTATGAAGCTATCTGTAGCCACTGCAGCAAGAGTTCGATCCTGGGCCAGGGAGGTGACCTATTTGGTGTGGAAGACCTCTCCTGTCTCAGCCGCTGCTCCCCTCAGCAGTGTATTTCATTAGATCTGCCCATTCTGCTTCCCACTCTGTCTCTGGTGACTCCTCTTACACCCTCCCCCACACCTCTGGCCTGTACCCCAGATCTTGTATGCATAAATAAATAAAATATTAAAATCTTTAAAAAAAAAGCAGGCAACAACAAATGCTGGCAAGGATGTGGAGAAAAAGGAACCTCTTACACTGCTGGTGGGAATACAAACTGATCCAACTACCAAAAGTTGTGTGTAGGACCCTCAAACTACTGAAAATAAAGCTACTATATGAACCAGCAATTCTACTCCTAGGAATCTACCCAAAGAACATTAATTCAAAAGGAAACTTGTACTCCTATGTTTATTACAGCACTAATTATAAAAGTTAAGATACGGAAACAATCTAAATGCCCCAAAATAGATGACTGGATCAAGATGCATATATACACAATAGAATCCTATTCGCAATCAAAAAATGCCATTTACAGCAACATGGATGGAACTGGAAGGGATTATGTTCAGAGAAATAAGTCAGAAGGAAAAAGAAAAATATCAATGGTTTCACTTTCAGAAGAAATTTAGGGAAACCAAACAAGGAGTCAGGAAAACAAAAAGACAAAATTAGCAGGCAAACTACAAATCGGAGACATACATCACGGAAGAGGAGAGGAAAGAGCACAAGATACTAAGGTGATGGTTCACAGGTGATTTGGTGGTGGGAATTTTATGGGGATTACACCTAAGGGGAGAAATCAAACATTTTATAAAAATGGACAACAATATAAAAAAATTAAAAAGAAAATATAGTCTTAGTTTAGCTGCTTTTGGAAAGTAAGCAGCCCAACGATTATGCATAAAGGTTTTCTATCTACAAAACTCAAGTCTAAAGATAATATATTAGGTAAACATTCTGACAGCTTGAGTTCAGAGAATGGAGCCAATACAAGTGCAGCATTCAACATAGGCCTGAGGCTAATATCAACAGCTAGACTAAAGCCTGGGGGGATTGGGGGGTGGTGGACAAATTATAGTGAAACCAGTAGAGTCAAGAATGGCAAGACAAGTGGAATTCTACCACTCCTTTCAATGGAATTCCTAAATGTCATCCACCAACTGAGCACTTCTATTTAACATGATAATGATTACAATGATGAATACTTTGAATATTCCCTCCATGCCAGGTAGTATCCTAAGTACATTACCTGCATTACTGTTTCAAGCCTTACCATAGCCCAGTGAGGGAGGTACTGTTTTGAGATGATGAACATGAAGTTTAATGTAAAGTAATCAAGGTTGTACAACATAAGAGTTGGAGGAGCTTAGACTTGAATGAGACTGGGCTCCACACACCCCAGAAAAGCTCAAACAGGGGCCCTATAGCTTCTTCAAACCCAAACCTTGGACTCTGCCCACTGCACACCCCCATTCTCCCTGACCCATGAGTAAAAAATTTAGAATATTTCCCCTTTTCTCACCTAAGTAATTGGTAGCTAGGGCCAGCAGCATCCTGCTTTTATACTATCCCAAATTGTTCACGTTTTTCTTTGTGGCCAAATCCTAAGTCTGTTTCCTAGCAGTTCCAAGACTGGACTAGATTTTCTTTGCCTCCACTTTGCTTATCTCTGCCTGTTCTCTTCACTGTGAATCATCCACCTCACTTGAAATAAGGGAACTTCCTATGACCAACAATTTCACTGTGTCACAATGCAGGGCTGGCAGGGTCCTCTCATCATCCCAGGAGCTCACCTGTCACCAACTCTTTTTTTCCCCAGTTTCCTTTAGTCTGAACCTTTGTTTTCAGCCAAAGAGAGTTTTTCCATTGTGGGAGATTTTAGTTAAAAGGGAAGTTAAAAGGAAGAAATATTCCTGAAATTTACAGAGTACTTAATTTTTAAGTGTACGGGTTTTCTTTTTTGAACAAAATTCTCTTTTACAAATCCCCCTCCAAATCAGTAAGGTCTGTCTTAGGTACCATTTGAATGAGACTAAGATTTCACCATCAACACAAAAGTCATGTTATTGAGGCAATACAACTTCTCCTAATTCCCAGCACAAAAATCCTAACCAACTAGTTGGAGAGCATGAAAACAATAAAATTGGTAGTAACATCAAACAAATAGAGACTATACATGTTTAGAGTACTATTTCACCAATACAGAACCTGGGTCCTCAATCTGGCCTTTTAAATAGAAATATGTATAGATAACCTTAATATATAATTCTGATAAAAAGCAATTTACCTTTTTCCCAATTAACATGACCCGACAACCATTTTGTATTCCAATTGCCGATAATGGCTGTTCCATTTCCTTCAGAGATTTTCCTGGGGGGGAAAAAAAGTTATGTCAAACTGTAACAACCACACAATACTGAAAATAGATGTAAGCAAGGGCACAGGAAATAGGCAAGTATGTCCACAAATAAGAGGAAAAATTGGTCTAACCTTTTTTTTTTTTTAAAGATTTATTTATTTATGCATACAAGCACTGGGGTACAGGCCAGAGGTGGGGGGGGGGG
>JAGFMF010011632.1:5926707-5946252 GCA_019455555.1 Galemys pyrenaicus
GGAGTGAGAGGATTGACCACAGAGAGCAGGGAGCAGAACAGGCAGATCAACAGAAGCACACTGCTGAGAGGAGCAGTGGGCACAGCAGGAGAGGTCTGCCGTGCCATGTGGGTCCCCTTCCTGGCCAGGGGCAGGGATCTAACACGTGCTGCAGTGGCTGTGGTTTGCTTCATAGTGCGTTGCTTAACCCACTGCGCCACCAGGGAGGTCCCGGTCTAACCTTTTTAAGGAGATGTCTTAACCCAGTAATTTTACATCAGATAGTTATCCTAAATAATTGGACATGTGCCTATTATACGATAATTTTGTACAACTTTATTCACAACCATGAGCCAAAAATAGAGACAGACTACAGATTATACTGATCAACCACATATTGGTACAACAGAAAACTTTTGAGAATAATCAACTTTATTTTTTCAGAAAACTTCAATGCCACAATAAATGATTCAGTGCCATAAGAAAAAACTTATAAAAACTGTATAATCAATATTATCTGTTTTGTCAAGAACAATAAGACAAACTCAAATAAGAACCCACCCTTCCATATGCCAAGACAAAAAAAGAGCTGGACAGAAATATACTAAAATGTTATGAGGGATTTTATTTAGAATATTTTCTTCTTCATGCTTTGCTCTATTTTGAAACATGGATTGCTTTTGTAATAATAAAATGTTTTTAAAAAGAAAAGGAGTTGGGGCCTCCCTGGTGGCGCAGTGGGTTAAGCAACACACTATGAAGCAAACCCCAGCCACTGCAGCATGAGTTAGATCCCTGCCGCCGGCCAGGGAGGGGACCCACATGGCACGGCAGACCTCTCCTGCTGTGCCCACTGCTCCTCTCAGCAGTGTACTTCAGTTGATCTGCCTGTTCTGCTCCCTGCTCTCTGTGGTCAATCCTCTCACAGCCCCCCACCTCTGGCCTGTACCCCAGTGCTTGTATGCATAAATAAATAAATCTTTAAAAAAAAAAGAAAAGGAGTTGCACTATGAATAAAAATATTATCACTAAATTCTTTATAATGATTGGCACACTAAATAGAATATATCTGGGCCCATCAGATACCAGAATATCAGAATTCTATGACTTCCCATAGGGATGGAAAGACTGAAGATGAGGGTGGTAAAGAAATCAGCATCATTCACCGGGTCCACCACATACAGACCCTGGTATGTTTATTCAATACTTTTGCTGTCAGTCCTATGCTGGGCATTGGACACACAGCAGTATCTCTGCCCTCTTGGAGTTTGTTATTCTGAGAAACCAGATGTTAAGCAATTATATAATCATAATTTCAATATAAGTTAGGTGGTAGGGAGTACCATATGAATATACAATAGGAAGAGGATCTAAGCCAGGGAAGACTGCCCATGTGCTTCATCAAATGGTAAGACTGCTACAACCCTTTTAAGATATCAACTCTACACTTGATCTTAGCCAAAAGGCTGAGAAGCGATAAGATATCAACTCTTATACCTGCCCAAATACTTGAAAGTGTCCAGAGTAGGTCCTCAATAAATGTTTATTAAAGGAATAAATAAACAAGAAATGTCCCAATTAAAAAAATTTTTTTTAGGATAAGCAGTTTTAAACATGCCCTTTAGGAATAAAGACTCAAAGCTGCAAGGGAGATACCTACCTTTAAATATGAGTTTCTGAAAAGACAGAGGGACTCCTGTGACCTCTTCAACAACCTGGGCCAGATCTTGGACAAGTGGTTCACTACAGCCCTGTTGTGGGGTAACATGAAGGTCATGCTTCTCATTCCCTGGGGAGAGAAAGGCACTCTCTAAGTCATTCACATAAACCAATATAGGCTGACATGTTATTTTATTTATTTACTGGGCCTTTAAGCCTGAATTCATATGCTACCTATTCCAAAGAGCCTATTCTCCCATCTGCCAAATTTTCCTATGGAGACACGCTCAAGGAGTTTTGATTCCTTAATTACAGTAACTAACAATATTAGTGACATGGTAGCTAACACTTTCCAAAGCCAATGCTATTCATAACAAGTCATCTGTCTTCTGTGACCTGAGTGTTCTCTATGTTGTACTGTGGGGTAGTGGCCTTGATTTCCTTACTGCCAAGGTTAAGGAACTGTTTTTTCCTCTAAGTGTCTCCCATTGGGCACACAGGGTTGGTACTCAGTGAACAGACAAATGAATTAAGTTAAAAAAGCCCAAGCCTTCTTATTTTGAAACAGAGAAGTCAATTCTTTTCCACCTATGTGGGCAGTAAGGAGGTAACCTATGTCCCGTGCCTTTACTCCAAGCCTTGAGCCTGCTAAGCCACAAGAACTCAGCAGTGAGCATTAACTTTAATTCACAGAAAAGATCAGTTCCCTAGACAGGTGTGACATCTTAAGGTCACTCAAAACTGCAGGACCTAGAATCTTGGTTTCTAGATTCATAGACAAGGAAGTCTCTCCTAACTAGACCTGAGGAAACCTCATGAACTCAGGTCTCTGGTGAACTGGCTGGTTCTGTGTCAATTCCAAAAGGAGGCAGACCTTAAGGGCTCTTGAGACTATGCTGGGTGGAACCCAGAGCCCACTCAAATAGAGGACATGAGTCCAGACTTAGCAGGCATGTAAGTGTCCAGACACAGGAGTCACACACAACATAGCCAACTACAAACCTGACACAATAAAAAAAGAACCACGATAATGGCACATGATAACACCGACAACTACGAGAACGACGTAAATCACGGACATCCGGGGTCAAACGCAAGAGCTGAGGCAAAATACACGGGTTTATTATACCACAGGGACACTTGTGCAGCCACAGACCCGCACACACGCCGGCACCAAAGGCGCAAACAAGAACCCCACTTCCGGACGCCAGGACAAACACAAGGACACACGCTTCCGGAGCACAAGTGGCCAAACTCACAGACGCCGCCTGGCCTTCGCAGCCCGACACCGAGCCCCCCAGCCGCCCGAGCTCACTGTGGGTGACGGTCACGCTGATCCCGGCTGCAGCCATTTCTTCGCTCCAGGCCACCTCTTCGTTCGGAGTCACTTCTTCGCTCCGGATCACCGTTTCGCTCTGAGTAACAGCTTCTCTCCGAGTCACCTCTTCGCTCCCGGCCACCTCTTCAGTCCGGGCCACCTCTTCGCTCCGAGTCTTCTCTTCGTCCCCGGTCACCTCTTCGCTCCGGGTCACCCCTTCGCTTCGGGCCGAGCGAGGCCGCACTTTCTTCTTCACCCGCGGTCGGCGAGCGCCGGCGGGGGTGCTCCGGGTGGATCGGGCATGTCCGCTGGCAGCACTCTTGTTGGACGGTCGCTGAGAGGGAGGCGGGCCGCACTGGGCCTGGGGCTCCGACTGGCGCAGCTCCCGGCCGGACCGAGGAGCGCGCCGCCGGGGACCCAGCCGCTCCCGGTCGCCTCGCGGTCTCTGCGCGCCACTGCGCTCCGCCAGACCCGCGCTTGTTGATTACCAAGCGGTGGGAGCTGAGTTTAGAGTCTTGCAACCCCGCGGGAATACCTTCCCGCCCCGCCCCGGCTACCAACCCCGCCCCTCCGAGCAGGCCCCGCTCCTTCTCCGCCCTATCCCTCTAAAAGCCACCCCCCTCCCCGGACCCACCCACTCTCCTAAGCCCCACCTTACTCATGTGAAGCCACGCCCCATATCCGTCACCGAGGCCACGCCCCCTGCTGACTCTCCATTTCTCCCCGTCTACTACCCCTCCCCCAGCTCTCCTTCCCCGGAAGGCCGAGCTGAAAACCCGGAAAAAGGATCAAGAAACGCCAGCAGTCACATTACGCTTGCGCATTGGGGGCCGGAAGTCAAGGCGGAGGTGGCTCTGTTTCCGTTTCTGGTTTTGCTCCAGTGTTTGGGTGTTCTTCGCTGCTGCCCAAGATGAACCGATTCTTCGGAAAAGCGAAACCTAAGGCTCCGCCGCCCAGCCTGACTGACTGCATTGGCACGGTGGGCACTTGACCTCGAGTAACTAGGTTCAGGGACTCTGACACCCGGACCCCGCCCACCCCAGCTCGCGGCTCCTACTCCATTCCACTCGCGCTCTCAACCCCTTTATACCTCAGCCCTTTCACCCCACCTTTGTTCCTGTCACCCAGGTCATTCCTGACGCCACAAACCATGGACCCCATCACTTGTCTCGCCTACTCGCACCCAGCGCGTTCCGATACCCACTGGTCTCTACTCGCTCTGTCCTTATCCCCCACCCCAGCCTGCCTTAGATACATTAACCCTTTTACCTAACCCAACCCGTTCCCTTACCCTTTCATCCGTCACCCCCTCCCACGTCAGAGGGCTCAGCTTGATTTCCTAGGTCAACATCAGTACCCCAATCCTAGATCTCACTAACACGAAGTTAAAAACTCTGGCCCCTCACATTAAGCTACTACCATGTAGTATAAGATCTATTGCTGTAGCCGTGATTACCAAGCATTAGCACATTTCACACAACTTTTGATTGAGCCCCAGCCTGACAAAGTATCCAGTTCTAGGGAAGTACCTACTTAACCCAGTGAGTCTCAAGTAATTTTCCTGCCCAAAGTCACTTGAGGGGGACTGTAGGATATTAGAATTTGGAGGTAGAGTATAGTTTATAAAAGCCTTAATTGTTTCTAACTGGAAATCAACCCCTTTCCCCACTGGAAACTTTCACCATATTCTCCTTTTAATTTTTACCTTTTTTCTCCCATATTCCTACCTCTTCTGCCCCTCCTTAAGTGTTTTTTTTTTTTTTTTTTCCCTTTTAGGTGGACAGCAGGGCAGAATCCATTGACAAGAAGATTTCTCGACTGGATGCTGAGCTAGTGAAGTATAAGGACCAGATCAAGAAGATGAGAGAGGGTCCTGCCAAGGTAAAGTGGGCTGCAGCTGCAGAAGGTGCTGTGACAATTGAGCTTGAGCTCCTGGTGGTAGGGACTGCTGAGAGATATAGAAGAGATGCTCACAAGTCTGGTTAAGAGAAAATATAAGGATGTATCCTTTAGGGAGGAGACAGACTATGCAGCCAGATATCAGAGGGAGGCTGGGATTTGACCCAGTATAGAGAAGATGCTCACTACATGTCCAGAAGTATGTACATAGATTTAGCATATTCTCCTGAGAAGGTGGTAATGTGGAAAGAAGAGCTTAGCTGTGCTCAGAACAGTGAGTTACCAGGCTAGTCAGGTTAGGCAAGTGTCATAGACTGGTTAGGAGTGGCCATATGAGAAGTGCTGCAGTAGTCATCTAGAAACCAGTGCTCTAACTATAACTCCATGACTATCTGTTAGCTCTGACCTTAATAAAGTCAATTTTTTATTTTCCTCTTCCGTTAGGGAAAAGCATTGAGTACTGTATTTAAGTACCTGGACTATATATATGAAACTTATTTTTTTCTCATCTCAGTGACTTATTAACCAGGTGGGTGGGCTAGGGCAAATATCACTGAACTTCAGTTTTCTCATCTGTTAAAATTGGCATAATAACTACATTGTCATGTGAAGATTAACTGTGTAATTTATGTGACCTGAATAGCCCTGTGTCCTCTACAGAAATATTCAGTAAATGTTAGGTATTTATTATCATGTGTGAATTAATCACATCTGCTTTCCCTTCCTCATTAGAAAGGACAAATAAAATGGATGATGGACTGTATAGAAAGGGAAGTGACAAGAGGCTTTTCTTAACCATCTTAGTTGGATAGCATGGAATAAAGAATGACCTGAGGTAGGAAAGCTTATCTAAACTCAAGATGAAAGCTTAAACCATAGTGGTAGTCATGAGAATGACATGAGCAAATTTGAAAGTGAGTACAAACTGTATAAAGACCCAACATATAGAGGAAAGGTAAAGTTGCTATAATGATCCTTATATTCAAGAAGTTAGTGGGGCCGTTATTAATAACTTCCAAGGTGAGGTCAGTTTGCACAGTTTAGACATGTTGACATTGAATGGTTAGGAAGATGTCAAGTGGGAAATCTCCCTAAGGCTAATGGATATAGAAATCCAGCACTGTTAAAACTGCAGGTAGAGATAGTAATGCACTAGAGAAAAGGAGCATAGTTCAATAACTGAGATATGGTATGCAAAGACAGACAAGCAGAGACTTAAAGGCTGCTTGGGGGCCTTCCTGATGGACTAAGGATTAAATCTCAGTGCTATCACCTCTACAGCCTGAGTTCAGTCCTCAGCAAGGGAGCTAACCCACATATGGCACAACAGACCTCTTTAGTGTATTTCACTGCTAAGGAGAGTAGCAGGAGATATAGGAGAGGTTTTTTGCACTGTATGTGGGTTAGCTCCTTAGCAGTGTATTTCACTGCTAAGTAGTGTATTTCAGTAAATCTGTTTGTTCTGCTCTCCACTCTGTCTCTGGTGGACACACATACATCTCTGTTCCTACACAAAAATAAATTTAAAATTTTTTTTAAATAAATAAAAGACTGCTTGGGAGGGGAGGAGTAATTTAGGAGCTACTATGTCTGCTACTTTGAAGTAAGAATGAGTAGTTACACACATTTGAGGATTTGAGAGATTCTTTTGCCATATATGTTTTTTTACTTCTTTTCATTAAAATCTTTTTCTCCCCAGAATATGGTCAAGCAGAAGGCCTTGAGGGTTTTAAAGCAAAAGCGAATGTAAGTTATAGGTTTAATCTCCTTTCTTCTAATAGTTTTAATCCAAAAGGAAATGATCTGTTATTCTTTTAGCTTTTCACACCATCTTATAAATACTCTTAATTCGTTTAATTTTCCCCTACATCTTAAACAGCATTTGTTGCAGTCCTGTCCATATAAATAGAACTTTTGCTATGATGGATCTTTGCTGTTTATTACAGTAGTTTTTAGCAAAACTACTATGACTTCTGAGCACTTTAAATGTGGCTAGTCTGACTAAGGAACTAAACTTTTAATTTAATTTTAACAATTTAAGTAACCATACATGTGGCTAATGTCTTCTGTATTGGTCCACACAGATCTATCAACTTAGTTACATTGTACCTTTATATTTTTGTTTGTCTGTAAAATCCTGACTATTTGTTCCTCCCCACCAGAATAGATATAAAGGTCCTTGATTTTTTTTTAGGTGACTATGTCCCAGTGTTTGAACAGAAACCAACTGCTATCTTTGGTGCTTCCTCCTGTGGACTGTCCAACAGATGAGACCCTCTGTCGAGTTACAAAGCTCAGACACAGCTAATAAAGAGCCAGAAGGATTGTTTTAAAATTTTAAAAATCACTTTATAACATATCAGATACCATCTTCCTTTAGATTTGACAAAAATTGGAAAAATTTTAATGCCTAGAATAGTGAGAATGTAAAACTGTCTCAGCACTATCAAGCCACTGCAACACAAGTTCGATCCCCAGCCAGGGAGGTGACCCACTTGGCGCAGCAGACCTCTCCTGTCTCGCCTGCTGCTCCCCTCAGCAGTGTATTTCAGTAGATCCTCCTGTTCTGGTCCCCACTCTGTATCTGGTAAATCATCTCACCCCCAACACCTCTTGCCCACACCCTAGTTCCTATAGGCATAAATAAGTAAAAATAAATCTTTTTTTTTTTTTAAAGACTATGTAGTAACATAGAAAGCAGAAATTGCTGTAATGTTAAGTGGAAAATAGTTTTATAACTAAAATAAACACAAAGGAAAAAGACTATGAGGACATTAAATAATATTTATATTAGAGTGATTAAATTGTCTCACTTTTTCTTTTTTTTTTTTAATTTTTCTTATTTAACATTAGCAATACTTTTTTCCTGAGAATTTCTAGGTGAGGGAGGGATGAGGCTAAAAAAGAATTCTTTGGAACTCATATTTACCATTCTCTGAAAAAGGTATGAGCAGCAGCGGGACAATCTTGCCCAACAGTCATTTAACATGGAACAAGCCAATTACACCATCCAGTCATTGAAGGACACCAAGACCACGGTATTCCTAGAGTAACTTTTCCTATGATTTTATATTATTTTTGTACTTCAGTTCTTTTCCCATGGTTTTTAAAAGACAGTTTAACCAACATGATTTCTTAAGACATGACCTTCTCTCTTACCTTTTTCTTAGGTTGATGCTATGAAAGTGGGAGTAAAGGAAATGAAAAAAGCATACAAGCAAGTGAAAATTGACCAGATTGAGGTGAGATGAAAATAGTTTCTGTAAGAATGTGCACTAAGCCATGCTAAAACCCTCCTTTTCTGGCACTGGCTCCTTTGTGCACGAGTCATTAGTAAAAGCCTTCCATGGTTTGGAGGTGGGGGTTGAGGGAGAATGTGCACTAATTTCTGATAAGAATCCTAATGAATGTATGTGTGATAGAGCACCGAAGAAATTGAGTCATGGCCCTGCCAGTTACTTTCCTTATTGTTGATACAAGGATCCTAATAACTAGATATGGTTATTAGGAGGATGATATAAATGAGCTTAAATATCTGCATGAAACCTTGCCTGACACAATAAGCACCCAGTAAATAAGAACCCAGTTTCCTATTTGACATCTAATTTATTTAATGAGATTTAGCCTGATGTTGCCGAGATTTTGTACATAAAATAATTAGCACAGTCCTTGTGTAAAGATGGTTCTCTTTCCTAGTAATTGCTCTTTAGATTCTTAATAATAATGTCATTAGGTCCCTAAAATTCCCATCTCTTTTGAGATGGTATTTTGACTATGGAGGTGACCGCTCAGAGCTTGACTCTTCTCACCTTTGTCAAGTGAGCAGCCCAGATGGCAAACAGCAGGAGTGGGTAGTGATTGACCAGAGGAAAGAGGCTGCTTTTCTACAAATGTGATGGTGTTCTTTGCTTCTACCCTCTGAGTAGAATGTCTCTGAGAGCAGGGATGGTAATTGGTGCTCAGAAAAATATTTGGTAACAAATAAAGAAGAGGCTATTGAAGGAGATAAATTAGTTTTGCCTAAGTCAAGCAATATTTACTGGTTGAGTAACTACTTACTATGTCTTCAGCATTTTACTGCCTCTGTAAAGGTATTCTCTGGTACTGCCAGGCTTCAGTTTTCCATCTTCTTTTTTCTCAATACTCCACCTTGGGCTACTCAGGACCATTTCTTTAATCTTCCGTCAGTCTTTGTTTAAAAGGAGTTAAACTTATTGATACCTGCCAGGAGATTTACAGCAAAAAAAATGTTCCATATATGTCTTACTGGTACAGTACTTTTTGGTAATAAAATACGATAAAATTGAATTTTTATCTTCTGCTTTTAAGGCTCCTTATTTTTTAATTAAAACTGTTCAGTATAAACAAAATGGAAACTTTGGTCTTTTGATTTTTCTTGTATGTCTATCCTTAACCTGTGGTTGTCTGTCTCCCTGTCTAACTATCCTTTCCTCTCTCACCTCTCCCTCATACATTTGCCCACATGATAGATCCAAGCCCATCTCTCTTTCGGGGGTGTGTGTATGTGTCTCTTTGGCTGGACTATATCTTTTGAATTTCAGTTGTTTTCCTAAAATATTTTACTCAAAACATTTTCATTGTTTCATGGCTCTCGTTTTTTATTGTTGCATGTGTTTATGTGTAGAACCCCATCTCTGTCCTTTTTATTTTTCAGTTTCTGCATGTCAAGTTTAGTAGTTTTATTTTGCTACTGCATGTTTGTTTATCCAGTATTGAATCTGCTAACTCTCCATGAGATGATTTTTTTTTCTCCTGGGTCTATCCTAGAGTCAATTGCTAGGAGTCCTATTCATAGATGATAATGGAAACTTGTCTTGTTATATAATAAATAGTACAAACTCGCTTTGATTAACTTTTTTTTTCACTCAGTTATTGTTTCAGTCATTGTTTCTCTGTATAACAGAACATTACACATGTAAATGTGGTGATTTGGTAGTTGGAAATGCAGAAAAGCAAAATGTATCCTTTAAAAAAAAAAAGTTGTCCATTTTATTTTCTACTCTCTTTGCCTTATATGAAAAGCATACCTCTGATTTGGGGCCGGGAAAGAATTTTCAAATGTTTTGCACTGCTCTAAAAAATTCAAAATAAATAGTACTTATTTGGACTTCTGTTCCCCTTTATTTTGAATTTTTGGTATATGAAAAGTATATTGTTGTTCTGCAGTTCCTAAACATAATTGAAGATATACAGTATTAAGTGCTTAGTGTATTACTTCAGTGAATCCTTACAATAACCCTGTGAGTTGTGACTGTTAACCCCGTTTTACATGGGCCTTCCTGGAAGTGAAAGGGGTTCTGTCTCAGCAATATCAAATGGTCAGCAGCCACTGCAGCACGAGTTCAATCCCTGGCCAGGGAGCTAACCCACATGGCACAGCAGACTTCTCCAGTCTTACCCGCCACTCCCCTCAGAAGTGTATTTCAGTAGATCCACCTGTTCTGCTCCTCATTCTGTCTCTGGTAAATTCTCTCACTGTCACCCCCCACCCCCACCTGGCCTAGACCCCAGTATGCATAAATAAATACATTTTTTTTTAAATCCCATTTTTACAGATGAAGAAATTAAGGCTTGGAGACATTACTTCTCATTCAGTAATGACGGAATTTAAACTTAGATATGTCTGATTCTGAGCCTGTACTCCTATTAGTATACTGTACCACTTCTCAGATTGGTTTTGCATTATTTCTGGCCTTACAGTTATCTTCAGGTATCTTCCAGTTAAGTACTAGTAGATCATTCACAGGTGAATTATGCCCTCAATCCATTTTTTTACCAGCCTGATCTCAGAGAAGAAGCCTATGCTACCCAGTTGTTTCCACTACTGCTTCATTTTCCTGCTCAGTGTCGTCAACCTTTGGCTAACTCAAGAAGAGTTATTCACTTGCCTCAGTTACTCCCTTTTCTATACTGACTAGGAGAATGTTGATTTTGTTAGATTTAATGTTTCAAGTGAACTTTCTATAATGAAAAAGCTCATGGGCATCTATTCTCACAAGAAGACTTTGGATTCCCATGAGGTACCTTAAATTAAATGCAAGGTGACCAATTCTATTTTTTTTAAGTTTTCATTTAATCACCAAATATAGGAGGAGGATTATGTGGGTCAGTTGCTTTCATGGTTATTATTAGGGGAAACCCTCAGGCTTGTGATTTTTAAAACTCTTTGAGGTCTCATATTTTTATTTTTTTTAAATGTTTATTTATGCATACAAGCACTGGGGTACAGGCCAGAGGCGTGGGGGGTGAAAGGATTCACCAGAGACAGAGTGGGGAGCAGAACAGGCAGATCGACTAAAACACACTGCTGAGGGCAGCAGCAGGTGAGGCAGAAGAGGTCTGCTGTGCCATATGGGCCCCCTCCTTGGAGAGTGGCAGGTATCGAACTCATGCTGCAGTGACTGCAGTTTGCATCATAGTTCATTTCTTAACCCATTGCACCACCAGGGAGGCCCTCTCATATTTTTAATTAGAGAAACATTCAGGAATTACTCAAGGGGCCTCCTTGTTGGCCTTGTGGTTAAGTCTCAGTGCTGTCACTGACATGGCCTGAGTTTGATCCCTGGCCAGGGAGTTAGCCCACATGGTACAGCAGACCTCTCGTCTCTCTTCTTGCTCCCTTCAGCAGTGTATTTCAGTAGATCCATCTCTTCTACTGCCTACTCTGTCTCTGGTTGATCCTCTTACCCCCTGTACTTCTGGCCTACACCCCAGTTCTTCAACACTAAAATAAAATACAATTAAAAATAAAAAGAACTACTCAAACCTGTCCTTTGAGGAGCACCTGCTCAGGTATTAACTAAAAATAGTACTGGCCAAGGACTAGGGCAAATAGAACTAACAGCTGAGAACTGACTTCATCATTTTATATACATTAATCTTTTTAAAAATTGCTTGTTTCTAAGGTTCAGAGGAGAGCTTGAGGCTTGGGGCTAGTTGGAGAAAAATGGTAAGAATGAATAAAAATCCTGTCTCACATTTCTTTAGGATTTACAAGACCAGCTAGAGGATATGATGGAAGATGCAAATGAAATTCAAGAAGCACTGAGTCGTAGTTATGGCACCCCAGAACTAGATGAAGATGACCTAGAAGCAGGTAATTTATATGAAAGACAATGGCTAGATACTTTCATAATCTGAAAAGAGTGACTGCCTGGGACCCCCTTCCCAAATGCTGGAAAACATTTTGTTGAGGGTTCCATGAGAATTTATTTATAGTACAGTCTCTGGTCAAAGAGCTTGTGAGGCATCAGACTTGCATACTCTGCCGGAAACTCTAGAGAAGGACCACTGCTAAAGGAAGGTCCTGGCGAAGACCTCTGCTCACTTGGTGCTTGGTATCTAAACATTCCCTTTCCTGCTGTTTTACTTTTGATTTTTTTCATCATGTTTTTCTACTTAGCATCTTCTCTCTCAGAACAACGAAGCAGATAAAATAGTAGTTAGTAAATACTTAGTGTGCATCTAGTATATGTTTAGCACTATGTTAGGTGTTAGGAATTCAGCATTGAATAATAGGAACCCTGCATTCATGAAGCTTCTCTAGCAAGGGTAGGAAACTACTTAGTTCAAGTAATTAATTACAAGAGCTCAAACTATTGAGAAGTATGGTGTAGCATGGAGCACGTAGCCAGGGAATCTAACCTAATTGGGAGTAGAAGACAGATATAAGACCTGGAGGACAATAGGGGTTATTCAGGAGAAAAGGGAGGAATAGTTGAGCAGCCTCAGGGAGAGAAGTTTAGAAGCTACTGCTGTAGTATATTTAAGAGAGTAGGGAGACTGAGACTAAGGAACAGAGAAGCAGACAGATTGAAGATATTTTTGGAGGTTGAATGGTCAAGACTGGCTGTGAAGAGAATGGGAAGTATTCATGGTATCTGTCACTTTCTAGCATGAATGACTAGGTAGATGATAGAACCAAATCATACTAATTTTCTGTCATATAATTCCCCTGTCATATTACTGTTTCTTTCTCTCTCCATGTTCTGTTTTTGTCTGGAACCATTTTTTCCCCTAATCATTTTTTTATTTTTCTATTCCCCATCTTGATTTTCTTTTGTTGAGTCTTTACTTGCTATTGACATTTCCTCCTGATCATTTCCAATTCATTTTACCATGGACTTTATTTTTTCAAAAGGTTTATTTATGGGGCCTCCCGGGTGGCGCAAAGGGTTGAATCTCAGCACTATAAAGCTATCCACAGCCACTGCAGAATGAGTTTGATCCCCAGTCAGGGAGGTGACCCACATGGCACAGCAGACCTCGCCCACTGCTCCCCTCAGCAGTATATTTCAGTCAGTCCACCTGTTCTGTCCCCACTCTATATCTGGTGAATCCTCTCACCACCCCCTGTACCTCTAGACTGCACCCCAGTTTTGTATGCCTAAATAAATATTTTTTTATTAAAGATTTATTTATGCATGCAAGATCTGGGGTGCAGACCAGAGGTACCGGAGGGAGGGTATAGGTGAGAGGATTCACCAGAGACACAGTAGGGAGCAAAACAAGTGAATTGACTGAAATACACTACTGAGGCAAGACAGGAGAGGTCTGCTGTGCCATGTGGGTCACCTCCCTGGCTAGGGATGGAATTCAGGCTATAGTAGCTTCATAGTGCTAAATCTTAACCCCTTGAGACACCAGGGAGGCTCATGGGCTTATTTTTACATATTATAGTCACTTTCACATTTGTTTTAGTCAGAACTTTCTAATTTAATTGACTTACTGATAACACTAGAATTTTCTAATGAAGACTAGGCACCTTAAAAGACTTATGAAAAATCGATGGTTTGCTTGTTTTATTTTAATTTTTCATAAATTTTCACATATCAGTTCTCTTAAATATCTTCATGATCATCTTCTCTTTGAAAATAGAAATTAATAATCTCTTAACTTTGTTTTAAATTTTCATCTTACCACAAATAATTAGGTAAGTTGTATTAACATTAACTCCCAGCTTTCTTGCTTACTTTTTTGTGAAATGATGACTCTTTGAATTTCAGAGTTGGATGCACTGGGTGATGAGCTTCTGGCAGATGAAGATAGTTCTTACTTGGATGAAGCAGCATCTGCACCTGCAATTCCAGAAGGTGTTCCCACTGACACAAAGAATAAGGTGAAACCTTTTTCTGTTTATATTTCTATGTAGAGTGGTAACATTTTTATTTTTTTTTATTTTTATTTTTTTAAAGATTTATTTATTTATGCATACAAGCACTGGGGTACAGGCCAGAGGTGTGGGGGGGTGAGAGGATTCACCACAAAGAGCGGAGAGCAGAACAGGCAGATCAACGGAAGTACACTGCTGAGGGGAGCAGCGGGCACAGCAGGAGAGGTCTGCTGCACCATGTGGGTCCCCGCCCTGGCCGGCAGCAGGGATCGAACTCATGCTGCAGTGACTGCGGTTTGTTTCATAGTGCGTTGCTTAACCCACTGCGCCACCAGGGAGGCCCAGAGTGGTAACATTTTTACACCTAATCACCAGCCTGGGAATCTAAAAGTCTTATAAGAAGGAAAGATCATCTTCATTATTTTGGGAATCCTTAAAAACCCAGTGTTCCCGCATCGGACTATGGACAGGCTGCATAAATAGTGTCACTTAGGACCAGGAATGTGTTTATACAGAGACAATTTGAACTTACACTGGGTGCCATTTACAAGTTTTAGACATTTCCTGTAAAGCAGCAGTAGTATATGCATGAAACATACTGGACAGCAGTGAAAAGAAAGTTTTACTTCACACACCTGGTTAATTAAAGGGTAAATTTTTTAAGCCAGGGATTAATAATTTAAATAGAAACTTGATGTAGAAACATACTAACTCAAAAAGGCCAAAGAATCAGGATACTTGATGGGCTTCCCTGGTGATGCAGGGGTTAATGTCTCGGTGCTATCAAGCTATCACCAGCCACTGAGGCCTGAGTTCAATCCCCACTAGGGAGCTGACCCACATGGTATAGCAGACCTCCTGTCTTGCCTGCTGCTTCATTCAGCAGCATATTTCAGTGGACCCACCTATTCTGCTCCCCACTCTGCCTCTGGTGAATCTTCTTACCCCTTGCACCTCTGGACTACACTCCAGTTCTTATATGCATAAATAAATAAAAATAAATCTCTGGGGAAAAAAATCAGGATACCTGGGCTTGATTTAATGTTTACTAGAAAGCATTAAATCACTATGCGACCTTTGCAAATCACTTAACTGTTTTAAACTTTTCTGTTCCTTAATCTATAAAATGCAGGTAATTATAGTTTCCTCATATAATTATCACACAGTTTAGGTCAAATGAGATCTTGTGTGTAAAAGAATTTAGCAAATGTAAAGCCCTGTCTAAATCAATATGACTGGCCTTAACATAAATAGAAAAACTTTTGAGTCTTATAAAACCCTATTAAGGGCCTCCCTGGTGGCGCAGTGGGTTAAGCAACGCACTATGAAGCAAATCGCAGCCACTGCAGCACGAGTTCGATCCCTGCTGCCGGCCAGGCGGGGGACCCATATGGCGCAGTGGACCTCTCCTGCTGTGCCCGCTGCTCCCCTCAGCAGCGTGCTTCTGTTGATCTGACTGTTCTGCTCCCCGCTTTCTGTGGTGGATCCTCTCACCCCCCCACGCCTCCGGTCTGTGCCCCAGTGCTTGTATGCATAAATAGGTAAATCTTTAAAAAAAAATAAAAATAAAAAATAAAACCCTATTAATTCCATCTTAGTCCCTTGTGTAAAGTGTCAATTTTTTTTTTCATTGCCACTGGATATTTGTAATCCTGGGGTTTGCCTTATCTTTCAACATGCCCTGAGTGTGTACAATGCTATTCACAGAATTCTTGATTGGGAGCCAGTCTCAGCTCTACCTTTATTCAAAGTGTGACTTTTGAACAAATTAGAAATTTGTGAATTCTCTCTTGACTTTCATTAGTTTTTTCCATCTGTAAATGTGGCAACAACAGGTAGGATGTAGGTAATCGGTCAGGTTCCTTACAATTGATTTCTTTGAGGGTGCATCTTTCTGTAATATATCCCTCCCGTCTTCCTTGAGCCTAGGGTAGCCTTACCTTTCTCTGCTGCTCTGTCCACCCCACTCCACCTCACCTCCAATTCTCTGACCCCTTCAGTGTTCTAGGTTTATGGGTTACTTTTTCTCAGTGCACTACCATAGCCCAATTTTTCTATTCCTTGAAGCATCTTTGTTGTTTCCTTTTTTAGAAAGTTACATATTGCTGAGTTAAATATGCTGCTGCTGATACATGTTTTTTTAACTGATAGTGGTATCACTGCTTATGAGTTATAGTAAAATACGGAAGTAGTGATTGTTGTCCTAAGGCAATGTTTCTTTGAGGTTTGAAAAGCATTGCTTCACTTTAAGGATCAGAATGAAAATGGGAATCTGGAGGCAAGGACTCACTCCTCAGCCTTTTCTCCTGGACCGGCCCCAGCCTCTTTTTAAAATCCCCATTCTCATCTTCTGAATGAGATTTTGGTTTTCTATTTTTTTTTACAATTATTCCTTTATTGTAAGATTTTTTATTTTATTTATTTTTACATAGAACTGAGGTGTAGGCCAGAGATGCAGGAGGTGAGTGGATTCACCAGAGACAGAGTGGGGAACAGAACAGGCAGAGCCACTGAAATACAGTGCTAAGGGGAGCAGTGGGCAAAACAGGAGAGGTCTGCTGCACCATGTAGGTCAGCTCTCTGGCCGGGGATCAAACTCAGGCCACTTTGCCATGGGAGGGCTATTGGAGTGGTAGCGCTGAAACTTAACCCCTAGGCCACCAGGATGGCCCATATTTTGGTTTTCATCGATTAAACACTTAGAAGCAAATTTTCAGTACTGATTATTTGTAATAATTCTTTTTTTATCAGTTGAAAAAGAGTGTCACTAACACAACACTTTCTTTTCACAGGATGGAGTCCTGGTGGATGAATTTGGACTGCCACAGATTCCTGCTTCATAGACTTGGGTGATTCAAGTACGTTGTGTAAAATAAACACATATTCTGGGACTAGGAAATATTTATCTTTCCAAATTTACCATAACAGATTTAGATTGCTTTCCTTTCTTTGAAGGAAAGATTAATTACATTGTTCTTTTACTTTTTTCCGTTAAGAAACTCAACACTCGGAGGCTATTTTCTTCATACTGAATTTTTACTCCTGTTCACTTATGAGAGATTAACTTAAAAGTATCAGTGACTATATATGGCTCGTTTTCATTCATTAATAATAATTTGAAATAAAATCAAGGGACTGGGAATCTTGGAATTCTGTGACAGCGTAACACCACAGTCTCTCATTGATCTCATAAATTGGTAAGACAAAGATGAGATAACTGGGAATGTTCATATTATGATTCAGAACCATTTTCTATGTGGTATTATAGGTTGGTTAAAGTGATAGCTTTTTTCTGATGCATTTTATTGTCTTGTGAATAAATCATTACTGTGTCCAGTGTTGGAATGGAATTATCACTACTACATTATGAGTGGATATTTTGATTCTCTGGTTCCCTCAGTATTACAGCCTGACTTGTAATCAGTAATGAATATTTCTTGATATTTAATGTATAGGACATTTATTTATACTCAATAAATATTTTTCAAAATGATATAATTTTAATAACATTACTTCAACCTAAAACCTCCGCTATGGAAATCAAATCTAATACAATTTTAATGCCAATTCAGCCTAAAAACTCCAATATAGTTTTAACTGGTCGCATCGTGATACAGAGAAAAGAGCAAGGAACAGTCCAGTTAGCAGATGGTCTAATACCTTTAAAGTAGCCTATTCCTCTACACTGTGTTTCCTTTTTAGTAAAGTTATACTTCACAAGGCTTTTGTGAAAAATAATTGAGATAATGGTCTTGTGTACTCATTAACTGTAACGTGCTATTCATGTATGAGGGAATTTCATACATATTCATGCACGAAAAAGCAGGGACTTTATTCTTTTCTGAAAGTTATGTGATGTCCTCAAGCAGTTCCAGACTCCTGCTTGATTTCAGAGTCTTTAATGATCTTGTCCTCCCTCCCTCCCTCAGTCGCTTATCAGCAACACTCATTCCTCCAGCCTTGCTGCATCTCTCACATGGCATGTGTACCAGCCTTTCATGTGTCAGCAGATGAATCCAATAAATATTTAATGAACACCAGATTTTATAGAGTTTCTATATGAACCCAGGACTACCAAGAATAGTCACAGTTCCTCTCTTCAAAGTTCACTGTCTAGTTATAGATAAGATCAAATATGTATGTAACACTCTCTCAGTCCCACTAACCACACCCTTCCAAGAAGCCTTTCAGTGGGAGGAAAAAAAAATTTTTTTTTTTCCAGAAAACATTTTAGTAGTCAATACCTTGAAACTTTCCTTGGCTTCTCCACAAGATCTCACTCAAACTTTTAAAAATTTCTTTTTAGTTCCAGTCTTGAACTCTTCACCCTTTATACTTCTTGAGATGACACATACCCATGATTTTAACTAATACCTATATATTTTTTTAAAGATTTATTTATTTATGCATACAAGCACTGGGGTACAGAGGTGTGGGAGGGTGAGAGGATTCACCAGAGACAGAGTGGGGGAGCAGAACAGGCAGATCAACGGAACTACACTGCTGAGGGGAGCAGTGGGCGAGGCAGGAGAGGTCTGCCGGGCCATGTGGGTCCCCTCCCTGGCCGGCAGCAGGGATCGAACTCCTGCTTCAGTGGCTGTGGTTTGCTTCATAGTGCGTTGCTTAACCCACTGCACCACCAGGAAGGCCCTAATACCTATATATTAATGACTCAGAATAACTGTCACTAGGGAAATAGCAAGCATGATGTCGATAAAGACACCAATCTTATCTCTATCTGTTTACAACCAAATTACAACTAAACAAAGACAATAACTCCTAAATGACAAACAGATGACTACTGCATGCATCAAGAGCAAAGGCACAATGAAAAGAGGTAGGAAATTCTAATTAGACTACTTTGAGCAACATTGGGGCAGTACAACCCATAATGGGGAGGAGTGATTGCTACTGGAGCCTTTCTGCTGTTAAGGGCTCACCCCTACATCAGAGACTTTAAAACCTGGGGCTATAGTGGAGAAGGGAGTGCACACAGTCAACATGCAGGGTGCATCAACAGAGAACTATAGGAATAAGGATGCAGAATAGTGATTGTTGCCTTGAGCCCAAACTAGAATAGTTAGAAAGTAAACTGTTGGATAGGGCTAGATTGGATTACCTGTTTCTCACAGCATTTTATCAGTTCCACCACTCACAAGTACAAAATTATTTGGTGATCTCACTTAATGTTATGAAAGAGTAAAATCAGGACTTAAAAAAAAATTTGGTGACTGTAGTAGAAATATTTGGTATTGGCTCAGAGGCTTGTATACGTTATCTCTGCGATTTGGAATTTGTAGTATTCATTAGAAAGCAGTCTTTGCCATATGAAACTGATTGCAATATGTGCAAATTGAAAATTTGGCATCTTTGAAATAATGGACGACGTGGTGATCATTGTATTTTAGATTAAATAACTGAGAGTATTTTAAAAGTTACTATCCAGAGTAATCTGTAGTGATTGGAGAGCTGAGTCAGTGAGTGTCACTGTGGTGTTATGTTCTGTCTGAGTACAGGATAATGTGGGCATTACTGCTTGGACATTCTCAGTGGCCGT
>JAGFMF010011632.1:5957447-5985031 GCA_019455555.1 Galemys pyrenaicus
GGATTCACCAGAGACAGAGCGGGAAACAGAACAGGCAGACTGACTGAAACACACTGCTGAGGGGAGCAGCGGGCGAGGCAGGAGAGGTCTGCTGAGCCATGTGGGTCCCCTCCCTGGCCGGAGGCAGGGATCGAACTTGTGCTGCAGTGGCTGCATCGGCTTCATAGTGTGTTGCTTAACCCACTGCGCCACCAGGGAGGCCCTCGATGCAATTTTAAATGGCTTGTTTTTTCACCACTGACTCTTCTGGGATCGTTATTAGGCTTTTATATATTACACAACTGGCTTTTATATATTCATTTTATGTTCTGTAAGTTTGCTGAAATCTTTTCTAACAGTTTGTTCTTTTTGTTTTTTTTTTATGGTGGAGTGATGTAGAAATTTGAAATTTAAGAGGTCCTACTATTTCTGCCACATCCTGCGTCCACTGCAACACCCAAGACTTGACGTCTCAAATAATAGCACCTCCCCACACGCCTCCTCATGATGCGGAGACTCCCGAGTGTGCCCTGAGCTCCCTGACATGGGTGGGTTGGATCTGGGCAGGGCTGTGCTCCATAAAGAAACTCAGCGTCTTCTCTGTTTACTCTGGAGACATTTGGAAAGCACTTTACTCTCCGTTACTTCACATGCTCAGAAAGCAGGAATGACAGAGCAAATCCTCTATCTCTCTACTCAGGCCCCGAGCAGCAGCACTTCACCACGCATTTGAGTTCACATGAAACATTCCATTGTGTATTTGACCAAAATATCCCAGGAAGCCACCACAGAGCCCCAGGGAGTACACCATCATGGTTTCTATGTTATTATCCAGTCTTCAGGCACATCTCATCTCCCCTGGCACCAACTGTGAAAAGATCGTCTTCCATTCTGGTCACTTTTCTCATTTCAACCTGCTCCTGAGACTGCTCCTCATCTGTCACGGAGGATGCAGGGAGCTGCCTGGACTCTGGGGGGTCTGTTCTGTCTGCCTCTGTCACGTAGGTTTTCATGACCGTGCCTTGTTGTGCCACCTCCATGGCCCATTTTCCTGCCCGGCTGCTCAACAGTTTGTTTCCTCAGACTTAGAGCTGACTTCTTTGGTGGTCTTTAGTCAGGGGAACATGAAATTACCATTTTTATGGTGGATTATAATGTAACTATCGCCAAACAAGCAGTATTTCCCCTTTCATTTCTTTACTCCCCAACTGGTCCAAATGGCGTTGCTAAAAATAAGACACATTTCACGTTTGCACTCGAGGTTCTCTCTGCTTGAAGCGCCCACTGTGTCACTTCATTCTGGCCCTTGTCAAATCATCTCTCAGAGGGAACCCCCAGATCACTCTGTCCCTAACAGCACCTCTGTACCCTGAATCTATTTTCCACCTTCCCTTCATAATACCTACTGGCGCCTGGCCTTTTCCCTTCGGCCCTTCCTCTCAGGCCCACACCGCCACCTCACACTCCTCACGTGTTTCCTGGAGTCCAGTCGTTTTGATAAGTGTCTTGCTCTGTATTCTCACCTGTTGTGCGAACAGCCAACCTTTGTCTTCACCGTGCTGACCTGCTTTTCTACAAGAGCCCTCAAATTCCTCCCATTTTGTTGCCCGGGGTAATAATTTGTCTTCCACGTGGCTGAATAGTGTTCCACCGTGTGGAGAGACACACCTTCCCGCCCCAGTTCTCTCAGTGGGCTCCCAGGCTGCCATCCTGGTCGGGGTCATCTGGGTACCAGTAGGTGGGGGGGGTGAGCTGTGTGTCTCCACTCCCCAGAGCCTTTTCATTTCCCTCTCCCCACGCTGTACCACTGGGCACTAGCTCTCCCTCTACTTCCCCTCATCCCCTGGCAACCACACTCTCCGTTCTGTTTCTAAAGTGGACTACTCTGGATCCTCCCGTAAGTACAGTTTCTCTACATTTTCCTTTTGTGTCTGGGTAATTTACTGCACTTTTTGTAATGACTGTTTCCTACAAGTTGTGGCCAGTATCAGAATTTCCTTCCTTGTCGACGGGTGACCATGGCATTGTCCCCATGCCCATTTTGATTTTACGATTCAGACGCTGGTGGTGCAGTGAGCACAGGAGCCGGTCTCTGGCACGGCTTTCAGTTCTCGGGTATGTTCCTGAAGTGGGTGCTGCAGCCCTGTCAGTTTATGTTTCGTCGTCAAGGGCACTTCCAGCACTTTCTTTCTCCAGCGGCTCACCAACCCACTGTCCCTTAAATGGCAGAACGTGATGTTTATGGACCTAGCACATTCTGTTCATCCACTTGACCACGGACAGCCATTCGCACTATCTCTGCCTGTGGCTGCCCTGAACAGAGCTGCTATAAATTTATCAGGGTACAAAATAGAGCCTGAGTACTGTTTTCAACTATCGGGGGAGTATAGCTAGGTGTGGAAATGTTGAAGCCTGTGGTACTATTTGTAGCAGTGCCAAACTCTTTTTCTTTTTTTTTAAATATTTATTTATTTATGCATACAAGCACTGGGGTACAGGCCAGAGGTGTGGGGGGGTGAGAGGATTCACCACAGAGAGCGGGGAGCAGAACAGGCAGATCTGACTGAAACACACTGCTGAGGGGAGCAGCAGCCGAGACAGGAGAGGTCTGCCGCACCATGTGGGTCGTCCCCTCCCTGGCCGGCAGCAGGGATCAAACTCGTGGGGCAGTGGCTGCAGTTTGCTTCATAGTGCGTTGCTTAACCCACTGTGCCACCAGGGAGGCCCCCAAACTCTTTTTCTGCCCAACTATGTTAAGCATAGACTGCCTCACTTTGCATCCTGCAAGCACACGTACGTGCTCGGTAAGTGCTGTGCAGCGGGACTGTGACTAGAGTTTTAGTCGCTATTTCCATATGACCAGTGCTTGGGAGTCTTGGGCTGCCCGCTGACCATGTGTGCACGGGGAAGGGGGCTCCTCAAGTCTTTCGCCCATTCCAGAACTGGTTTGTTCTTTCCTTCATTCGTCGTGCAAGCCCTTCGTGCAGCTGATCAACAGATCAGATCTTAGCAGATCTGTGGTGTTGCCGAACCCAGGTCTGCTAGCTGGAGGTACAGAAGCCAAACCCAGTCCTCCAGCTGGTGACAAAATAACTCATCTAACACGAGTCCACCTAGCCCGAGACCTGAGACGGGGCTCTCGGATCCGTCTCCCCGAGGACGGGGCACTGGGCAGTGCGTTGGGTCCGAGATCGAACACACAGCACGCAGGTGGACGGCGTCTAGTGGCTGCTTTCTGCTGAATCCTGCTGGACCCAGAACCGCAGCTCGCTGAGCCCCGTGCACCGCCCGTTGTCCGCAGAGCCGTGAGGCAGGCTCGGGTGCTGTCCCCACGGTTGTTTTTGGCCAAGCCGTCAAGCGGCACCCCAAGGACAGTACCGGCTTCTGCGCTTGCGCACTGAGTTAGAGTGACGGTTTCTTCTTCCCCATCCCACTGCCGCCAGCAGCCCCTGCTCTGCTTGCGAGATAAGCAGCAGCAGGAAAAGACCATCCTGACCCTCTGGTGCGGGCCAGGCTACTCTTACTGTGTGACAGAAGTCCGGCATGACGGGTCTTCCTGAAAAGTCAGGGGCTCCGCAGCTGGGCCCTGCCAGATTCCTTTTGTTTTGGCTCACCTTAGAATTGCAGTTCTGTGGGCCTCTTGATGGGTGCTCATGGAAGCATCATCCAGGGTAGCTGCAGATTTGGCTGTTCGCTAAACAAAAGAGTTGGATGCAATGCACTTACCAACTGACAGATTCTCCAACCTGAACCTTGACGACTGGTAAATACTGCCATGAACTTACAAAAAAGCCATAAAACTAGGCAGAGTAAAATATGGTTGTTTTACAGACCCCAAAATTAGTCATTAGGCAGTCTCCCAGATGTTAATACGTACTGTGGGAAACGGGCCTTAGGACATGAGAAAGGACCTCTGTGACCTGGCCCAGGGTGGCAGGCTCTGTGTCCCCCCCGGGTGACAAAGGAGTCACCTGCACTCTACCCACCCTCCGCCGCCACACTTTGCCTTTTTCTACTTAAGTTGAAGTCACACAGAAAAACCCTCTAAATGGCAAAAAAATTGCAAATTAGTTTCAGGTTTAGAATGAAGTTAGTGATTCCTTTTAAAGACTCAGTGTTAGGGTTAGAGAGAACTTAGGCATTGTTCTTTTATTATAATTATCACTAAATATGGGTCATATCTGTTTAACTTGTCCAATTACATTTATGATGTATGTTCAGAACACACAGTAATAAAACCCACAGAATTCAAGTATCCAAAAAGAGTTTTAAAGAGTTAAAATACATTTTCCTGTATCAGAGGACAGAGGCATTATGAAAATAATGTTACATTTGTCTCATACATATTCTTTTTCAGTTGGTCCCCCTGCCTCTTTTAACCAGTACTACTGTTATTTTGCTTAAATAACATTTATGAACCAGAAAGTAAAAAAATAGAGAATAACATATAATTTAAAATAAAAACATTTTCATAGTTTTGTGTTAAAGTCATCAAACATATATATACATTACATGTGATGCTAGTAGGTCTCTATTTTTTGTCTGGTGAGGCTGTGTCCCAAATTGGCCCTCAAAAGATGCCACCCCCACCAGGTGAGGGACTTGCTGCCTTCTGAAAGCTAGGGCCCCATGGCCCTCACTTCACAGAGCTCAAGTGAAGAAGTCATGGGGTCTGGGGCCTGCCCTGGTGGTGCAGTGGGTTAAGCAACACACTATGAAGCAAACTGCGGCCACTGCAGCACGAGTTCAATCCCTGCTGCCGGCCAGGAAAGGGACCCACATGGCGCGGCAGACCTCTCCTGCCTCGGTTGCTGCTCCCCTCAGCAGTGTATTTCAGTCAGATCTGCCTGTTCTGTTCCCCACTCTGTCTGTGGTCGATCCTCCCACGCCCTGCACGTCTGGCCTGTACCCCAGTTCTTGTATGAATAAAAAAATAAATATTAAAAAAAAAGAAGTCATGGGGTCCACTCGCCTGCTTTTCGAGGTTCCCCTCCCAGCATGCGCTTCCATTATCCTCAGCCAGCAGCGCTAGGCAGGAAAGCGCTTCCCCACGGTCCTGGGGTTGGGTCTCCACTGGTGCCCTGGGGCCGCAGGCCTGTCCCTGGGCCTCCTGCACGTCCAAAGGGAGTGGAGGAGCCTGGGTCCTGTGCCCCCTTGCCCACCCCTCATGGCGGGGAGAGGGAGCCAGCAACCTCAAACACAGGTCCCAAGAGTGGAGGAGTGGCTGGAAAGGGAGACGGATGGGCTCTTACCAGAAGAGCGAATGGATGCTGCGTGGGCCAGGGCTTCCTCGCTGTCCATCACCCTGTGGGCAGAGAGCCAAAGTGCTTCCCGCTAAATGGTTCCTGACCAGCTCCCTGGAGTCAAACAAACATGCCTCCATTTTATCACTTAGCGTATTACATTGACACGATCTATCCATGTGTCTCTCTTACCGACCGGACAGTGAGTTTCTCAAGGACAAGGGACCACATCTGCCCCCAGTACCTTGAGCTCAGCCAGGTACGCAATAGAATCCTTACTCTTTTGTTCTCAGTTCACATGTTTCTTTTACAACATCTCCAGCGGCCTTCAAATCTACGGCTTCAGCACAAACACCCCCGCACCCCCTGTCCAGAGCTGGGTACCCTACCCTCTTCTGGACGCTTGAACACAGACATGCCTCAAGTGATTCAGACTGTATGTCGGAAATCACAGCGTCTGTCTTCTTCGCCTCACAGTCTTTCCCTCCTCTGCTCCCTTTCTTAGCGAAAGCACCATCAGTCACTCAACTAACTCTGCTCTCCTCTGCCACGGTTGGTCAACGCCCAAGTGCTACTGGTCCTGCCTCCCAGACACCTCTCAGTCCCCCTGTTCCCCATGCCTCTGCCCGGGCCGGGCCTCAGCATAGCCCCTAATGATGCAGGGGGCGCCTGCACCAGGTGCCCCTCATCCTAACCATACCTGTACCTTCCCATCACCTTCGGGCCTTGTGTTCCCTAGGAGACCTGCCTTGGGCCACCGTTCTCTGTGCATCTGCCCTCCTTTGGGTGCAAATCCTTGTCCGTAGAGACCAAGCTTACCTCCAAGAAGCTCTCCAACTCAATCCCCAAGCTGAGAGCCCTGCCTCTGGGCTCTTACGGCCCCCTGCCTACTTTGAAGCTCCTCATATTTCATTGGTTCATACATTCATTTTCTGTGGTTCATAGGTTGTGTCCAACCCGACGTTCTGTGCTGAAACCGCTGTGGTTAGATGGGTGGTCTCTCCCACGAGACCGTGAGTAGAGAGGGTGGGTGTGATGTCCCTCAGCCCTGTGGTTCTAGCCACAGTTGGCCACTGACTTGGCACATAGGAGGTGATTAGTTGGTTTACTGCTCTTCCTTTCGTTCTTTTTTTTTGCTCAATTGTTAAATGAGTGAATCCGTGGCCCAGCTACAAGAGATTGGCAAGTTTTGTGAGGGGCCAGCTAAACCCCTTCTTAATTAAGAAATTAAGAAAATTGAGGGGTGAGTGTTCTCTCTGTGATAAGAAAGCAGCCACAGGCAATGGGTAAAGAAAATCGTATTTACAAGAGCAGGTGGCAGGCTGGGTTTAGCATATGGGCTATCCTTTGCCAACCCCTGAATGACAGGTGTGAGCCTCCCCCACACCTGGAGACAACTCCCACCACCATTTCATTCTCAGAGAGTCCTGCCTCCTGCTCCCACCAGCTTCCCTTCTCAGCCCAACCCCAGGCCTTTCTCCACACTCCCATCTCAGTATTCCCTAGGTACTCCCGCCTCGTCCCTTCAGGTGCCCAGCTTCCTGTAGCTCAGTGTCCAGCCTCCTTTCCCGGAGCTCCCACCCCTGCCACAGCCGGCAGTCCCCGGTCAAGAATGACAAGCAGGTACTCATGTGACCAGCCCTTCCTTGACTGATCAGACGCACTCCGGTTTGCAAAGGCGTGGATATCCCGCTCTTTGGCCAGCCCCTGCCTCCCTTGCCTTTAGCTGGGCTCTCCCGGGGTTGCCCCAGTGGCCCTCCCAGTCCCAGCCAGATGCACTGGTGTCCATAGGCAGCCCTGGTTTCCAGAAAGATGGACACTTGTAAGGGGCAGATGCCTCTCCAGAAAACCTGGGAGGGGAGGTGCAGCAAAAGCACGGGCGAGTTTGTTTTATGATACAACTGGGGTGGACAGTAGCTATGGGTCTGCCCCTGCCCGCCGTGGCTGAGTTTGCACTCCTGTGGCTGGTGGTACAGAACCATTATATGAGAGACCTTGCGCCTCTGGGCCCAAGCCCAGCTGCTCCCAGGTCATGTGGATGTGAACAGAGCTCCGCACCGGCACCTGGGAGACTGCCGTCTGGGGAGCGTTGGGAGACAGCACCCTGGAGAGAACACTGGCGTTTTCCCAGGACAGCCAAGGTCCCTTCTGGTGATTTTGTGGGTGAAGGACCTCAGCTGTGGTCTGGCAGGGGGACTGGGTGGCATGGATGAGCCTGGCTGCTGCTAAGGGGCAGGTTTGCAGTCATTCAGGGGCTGCCCCTGTGAGGGCTCCAGAGAGTCTTGCCGTCCCAAATAACCATGAGGTTCTGTGACTAAGCGGGAAAGGGTGAATGGGCGTCAGTGGTAGACAACCAGGGGCTGTACCACACTTGGGAAGTTTCTTTACAGGAGAGAAAGAGAGGGACAGCTGAGAGGTCACCTCCAGCTGGGACTGGAAGGTGACAAGTAGTTGTAAAGTAAATGGCAGCAGCCATGAAAACTGAGCCAACAGAAGGAGGAAAGAAACACTGTGGACATCAGCAGGGATGGAAAACAAAGCCATGGGAGGTCAGAGCCAGCAGCATCCCCAGTGACAGAGCTGGGGAAACTGAGGCCCAGCGAGGGCCCATGACCTTCCCAGTCACACAGTGGCATCTTCTGCCTCTAGACCAGGCATTTCCTGCACCAGAGCTGTGAGCTCACCACGGGTCCCCCACAGTGTGTGGCTCTGTGCAGTAAATGGGAGAGTGTGGTTCTGAGCCCCAGGTGCCCAGTGGGGCTGCCCAGGCCCCTGGGAGAGGCCTGAAATCTGTCCTCCTGAGGAGAAAGAAGGCCCATTCCCATCATGAACAGAGGCAAAAGTGAATGAACTGGCCTGGCCCAAACCAGCCAACTGAATATATTTAGAAGTAGAGGAAGAGACAGACAGCGAGACAGACTGAATTCCTACCAGTCCGGGCCTGACTCCTACTCCGGCAGACCTTCCTGTCCTGGGAGGAGAGGAGGGGAGGGGAGCCCTTTCATTCTTTCTCCTTGAGGTCGAGAAGAGTTGGGCGGCATAAGGTCAGACCACAGGTAGGATTCTCCAAAGAGTAAGGGTGCAGAAGACAGTTCTTTCCTTGGAGACTTTAAAAAATAAGAGAAAACTGGCTGAGTGCGCTGGAAAATAAGGTGGCCTGGAGGTAGGAGCTGGGCAGGGTGGCCCGCGGATCAGCCTTCAAGGTTACCAGCCAGGGTTCCGCCGCCTGCTGGACTTTGACCGTGACTGCAGTTAGCTCAGTCGCCACCAGGGGGCGGGCCCGCCCATTCCTAAATGCGGAGGAGTCTGGCTGCTGGGAAGTCAGGTTGGCTGAGGGATTTGTTTATTCATCCATCATTTATTCATTCATGGTTTTTATTCCCCGGGCACTTGGAGCCTTGGTATGTGCCAGCAGGCATTGTGTTAGGTGTGAGGAGGAAATTAAAGTGGTCAAGGCAAGTTCTGCGTTCCAGGCCTCTAGTACAACAACTTTCTACGTAGCAAGCCAGCAAGTGCCGGATGAGGGTCCACCAGGGGGGCGGTGGAGGTGAGGCCTGTGCCGGGGTCGCTTCCCACGGCAGCCACGTGGAATGGCTCCCCTTGCCCTCCGTTCTGCTGCGAGCGCCAATGGGCAGTGGGCCCTGAGCGAGGTTTGGATGTCCTCCCACCCCAGACCCGGCCTTCCTTCCGCAGCGGGCCTCAGGTGTAGCCACACAGCGTTCCCTGGGGCGGAGGTTTTCTCTGTCTGGGTTCTTCCTCTAATCAGATTCGACCTCAAACCACTGCTCCCTCCTCTCCCCCTTTCTCCTCCCTCCGCACTGCTCAGTTCTGGCAGCTTTTCTCAGAAATGTCTGTGCAGAGAACAGAAACCAGCCCCTGGAACAGACTTGGATCCTGGGGGCCTTGAGGACACTGACCCCTCCCGTCTCCCGGAGCCTCATCCACCCCTCCTCTGGGTCCTAGTGCGGGCGTTCGGCCCACGGCCTTCCCCGCCTGGGTGCTGGAAGCAGCCATGTCTTGGCCACTGACTCTCCCAGTTAGCCTGAGCCACAGGCGGGCAGGGCCCTTGGCTTGTTCTTCCAAGCCGCGGGACCCTGCACAGCTCCTGACGCGTAGTAGGTCTGAACAAATGTGGTCGAAGCATCAGTGCCGGTGAGTGGATGCAGCTAAGCAAGGTTGGCGGAGTTTTTGCAGACTTCAGGGGCAGGGAGGGCGGGATCTGATGCTGAGAACACCTGAGAGTCCAAGGAACTGCCCTCAGGACCTGAACTGCCCTCAGAGCACTGAAGCAGCCCTGGGACTCACCTCAGTGAGGATCATGGTCTGCTCCTTGGGCACTGGGACCCCAGACCAGCAGGGTGGGGTGAGCCCCCCTGGACCACTCTGTGCACAGGGCGTCAGCCGCGGGGCACTGCCCTCTGGAGGGGTGCCAGCCACTGTTCCGCCTTGCTTCCCTTCCCCCTGCTCTCGGTGGCCCCGCTTTCCTGGCAACTGGGAATCCCCTCACTGGATGCAGACCCTGTGCCTTCTGACTCATGGCACAGCTCAGCTGGAAAACATCTGGCTATGCCCATGGCCCTGACACCCCGGCATCTGGCCCATTTGCTGGGCACGAGGGGCACCTCTCCTCAGCCCTTCCCTGAATTAATTCCTCTATTAAGGTCATGTCCACCGAAAACTTCACCACCCTGCCCCTCTGATGAACGGGTTGGCAAAGCACCCCACCCCCAACGTTTTGTGCCAGGTAGAGTGGGAGTCCCGCTCTTATCAGCTCATCACATTCCTGGCATTCCTGGGGGGAGGGGGCAGCTCCTGCTTTGGTTTTAATATCCTGAGTCTCAGTTCAGCCCTGTTCCTCCTACCCTCGCCCCAGGCCCAGGGCTCAGGCCCATGCCAAGGGCCTCCCAGCCCCTCACACCTTGGACCCCATGTCTCATTCCTTTTCTTTCTGTTCTTCCTTTTCCTCCATTTTCTTTTCTGTTTTTGAGCCCTTATATCTCTGACATCCCAAGAATTTGTGGTAGGAAGTGGGGAGAGCAGGGTTGGGGGGGGTGTCTCTGCAGGGTCTTTTTCCTGTTCTTTGAGGCATCCAAGAACTCTGGGTTTGAGCTGGTCCCAGCTCTGCATCATCTCCCGGTATATCCAGGATTTGCCTCTCTGACCACACACTCCTCTTACCTCTCAGAGAGCTGGGGTTCTGGGGTCCATCCATGGCCTCTGTGTCCCTCTCAGACTTATGATCTGGGTCTGTCCTGGAAAGAGCTCCTCAGAACTCCTTCCAAAAAGTACAGGACCAGAAGTGAGGGTGTGCTTGCCCACCTGCCTCACACCTCCACCCAGCCTTGGATCCCCTCTCTTTTAGGGCTGCTTGTCCAACTGCCTTCATCAGCCTTTGCAGGTTCTGGGTCCAGTACTTGGATGAAGTGTCCTGTTCCTGTAACAGGGTGGTTTTAGGAAAAGGGGAAGTTTTTAAAATTTTGGTTCCGCCCTAAGTGGGTGGAGCTGGGGATAAAAAGATTTCTGCAGAGAAGAGAGAAGGGAAGAAGGGAAGATGGAAAACAGCAAGGAGACTTGGATGAGGCACGTGGAGCAGAGGGACATGTAAAGAAACTGTGCTTGCTTTTTGGTTTTGGACTGGTTGGAACAGATGTGGGTGAGAGACCCGTGGGGAGGTTAGCAATGGCAGCTTTTATTTTAATTTTAATTTTGCTCTTTTCTTTCCAGATTTGTTTGACTCTTTTTGACCCTTTTCTATGGGTCTCTACTGAAAGGTCCTTTAAATGTGTGCTAGGTTTTTGGGCCTTGCTTTGGGCCAATCCTATTTGGCTGGACTTTTACCCTCAAGGAGATGGGTAACTTTARATRCTTAACTTAGTAACTATAGTCTTTGTTCTTTCTTTATTGTACCCTAGTTGTATTAAAGTTCCTTTCCATTAAAGGTTTTGTATGTTTGTCTTAATGCGGCGGATGGCAGAACCCATTCAGAGAGGGCAGGCTTGGGGGTTCTGAGTGCTCCTCTCCCTGTCCTGTAACATTCCTACAAGAACATCTGTCTGCCTGCTAGCTACTCCCCAACTCCTGGCCACACAGAGAGAGCTGAGGGGGACTGGAATTTGCTAACCGTGAGTTCTAATTCTGGCTGTGCCAGTGATTTGCAACCTGAAGCTAGTCATAATGGTTCTCTGAGCCTCAGTTTCCCTGAGGAATGACAGGTCTCATGTTCCAGACCAAGGGCAGAACACCTGGCAACCCAGTATTGACTCAAGTTTTTTTTTTTTTTTTTAAGATTTATTTATTTATGCATACAAGCACTGGAGTACAGGCCAGAGGTGTGAGGGGGGTGAGAGGATTCACCACAGAGAGCGGGGAGCAGAACAGGCCGATAAACAGAAATACACTGCTGAGAGGAGCAGCAGGCACAGCAGGAGAGGTCTGCCGCACCATGTGGGTCCCCTCCCTGGCCGGCAGCAGGGATCGAACTCATGTTGCAGTGGCTGCGGTTTGCTTCATAGTGCATTGCTTAACCCACTGCGCCACCAGGGAGGCCCCTTGACTCAAGTTTTAATTTTAAAAAGTTTTTGTTTTTTATCAGGCTACTCCCTGGAGTTGCCCCTCCCCCTCCCATGTTCCTTACCCCAGGCCCTTAGACCATTCTCTTATCAGAAAAGTGTGTTAAAAAAGAAGTAGTTACTGGGCCTCCCTGGTGGCGCAGTGGGTTAAGCAACGCACTATGAAGCAAACCTCAGCCACTGCAGCACGAGTTCGATCCCTGCTGCCGGCCAGGGAGGGGACCCACATGGCCCGGCAGACCTCTCCTGCCTTGCCCGCTGCTCCCCTCAGCAGTGTACTTCCATTGACCTGCCTGTTCTGCTCCCTGCTCTCTGTGGTGAATCCTCTCTCCCCCCACACCTCTGGCCTGTACCCCAGTGCTTGTGTGCATAAATAAATTAATCTTTTTTTAAAAAAAAGAAGTAGTTACTATGAATCTCTCCAAACACACACACACACATACACTCCATAGCCAACATCAATCTTAGTGATGAAATACAGAACATTTTTCTTCTGAAATCAGAAATTAGATAAGGATCTCTTTACCACTACTTTTGTCCAACACTGTACTGGAAGTCCCAGACAGGGCAACAAAGCAAGAAAAAAAATGTAATGAGGATTTTAAGGAGGAAACAAATCTGTCAATATTTAAATGACATAATGGATTTTTGGAAAAAAATCCAAAAATTGTACATACTGTTACAACACATGAATTTAGTGAAATCATTAGCTGTAAGATCAGTATATGAAATCAAATGTTTTTCAATAAACTGCCAATGCACAATTAGAGAAAGGCATTTATACACAATAAAACTATCAAATATCAACCTATATGTAAATCTAAGCAAAAAGCACAAGATCACTCAATATACAATAAAGCACAAAATATTGAGCAATACTATAATATAACTAAACTAATGGAGGAACATACCATGTTAATGGATTGGAGGATTATTATTATAAAGATGCTAATTCTCTACAAGTAGGTTCAATATAATCACAATCAGAATCTTAGCATGAGTGTGTGTGTGTGTAAATTGACAAGTTGATTCTAAAATTTATTTGTGGGGGCCTTGCTGGTGGCACAAGGGGTTAAGTCTCAGCACTACGTGGCTATTGGTAGCCACTGCAGCATGAGTTTGACCCTGCCAGGGAGCAGACCCATATGGCATAGCAGACCTCTCCTGTCTTGCCCACTGCTCCCTTCAGCAGTGTGTTTCAATCTGCCCATTCTGCTCCTCAAACTGTTTCTGGTGAATCCTTTCACTTCTCTCCCCACCACCTCCAGTCTACATCCCAGCTCTAGTACACATGAGTAAATAAATTAAATCTTTAAAATTTACTTGTAAATGCAAGACACCAAGAAATGACCAAGAGACCAAGAAATGTCAAGAGAATCCTGAAGAAAAGCAAAGCCAGAGGACATCTAGCACCAGATATGAGACAGTGTGGTCTTAGTGCAAAGATGGGTCAGTAGAACAAAATAGAAAGCCCTGAAATAGATGCACATATTTGTGTGGATTTTTGACACAAATCATACAGCTACACCATACTGGGAAAAAGATGGTCCCTTCCAAAATGATGCTGGGTCAACTGAATTCTCACATGAGGGGAAAAACAGGGATCTTGATCCCTAACTCACACCATATCAAAAGTAAGTTCCAGATACATTTAGATTTAAGTATAAAAGGTAAAACAACAGGAGAAAATATAGACTATCTTCCTGACTTTGGGGTAGGCAAAGATTTCTTAAACAGGACACAGAAACGTGCTAACTATATAGGGAAAAAGTTGATAAGTTGTTCTGCATTAAAATTAAAAACTTGGGCCTCTCTGGTAGTACAAAGGGCTAAATTGCAGCGCTATGAATCTTTCTGCAGCCACTGCAGTCAGGTTTGATCCCTGGCCAGGGAAGTGACCCACATGGCGTAGCAGATCTTGCCCCACTGCTCCCCTCAGCACTGTGTTTCAGTCCATCTGCCTGTTCCGCTCCCCCCTCTGTCTCTGGTGAATCCTCTCACCTCCCTGGACTCTGGCCTGTACCCCAGCTCTTGTATGCATAAATAAATAAATCTTTAAATATAATAATAAAGTTAAATTAAAAACTTATCAGAAGTCACCACTAAAAAGTGAAAAGTGGGAAAAGACTTTTATAATGCAGAATATATAAAGACTTTTAATATGCAGAATATATAAAGAAATCCTACAGATTACTGGGTAGAAGACAGACAAGTACAGCAAATTGGCCGGAGACATGACCAGGCCCTTCTCAAATAAGGTTTTCCAAATGCCCTGTAGGAAACCTATGGTAAGGTGCTCGATAGCATCACCCACCAGGAAATGCAAACCCCTAATGAGCTGACACAGAAATGAGGACGCCACTAAACACTGGCAGCAATGTGACGCACGGAGCACTGCTGTAGCCAGCGGGAGTGCAAGACAGTACAACCGCTCTGGAAAACTCCACAACAGCAGCAACCCCTGTGGTCCAGCAATGCCTCAGGTGGGGACGTATCCAGCAGAACAGCACACGGAGATCCACTTTTCTGACTCACGCCTCAAGAAAACATGCAAGTTACAATAAAATTAAATGGTGGTCCAGAGAGACTCATTAACTTGCCCAGGGTCACACAGCTGTTACAAGGGCAGTTGAAAGTCCTGGGTTCCTATTCCTGCCACCTGTTCCTCACCATCTTGGGCCCTGGGCATGTCACTTTCTCTTCAGGGCTTGTTCCTCTGTCTGTGTGGAGAGGGATGAACAACAAAACTGCTTTTGCTGTAAAACCTGACTGTGGAGCGAGAGGACTTTGCCTGGGAAACAGTTTCTGGGCTTTCCAAGGCCATGAGAAGGATTTGGGGGGGCTCCTGCTGGTAGCCTGGGAGCACTCTAGAGAGAGTTCCTGAGGAAGCTGGGCCAGGTGGAGGAAGAGAAGCAGGAAGATACAGAACCAACAAGATAACAAGATGGAGGCGCAAGCAGGCTGAGAGGAAGACTCAGCCAGCCTGCCCTTGAGAGGAGAGGAGGCTGGGGTGTTCAAGAGAACCTGATATCTGATATTCAGTGGTGGGTAGAAAATAGGCCTCTCCCTCCTCCATCACCCCCACCCCTCAGGAATGACACCCCCCTCCCCAGGCCTCTACTGTTCTTCATCTCCCATCCCCCATACTGAGTACTTAGGGAGGAATTAAAGGGAGGGGGCTGCATTCCACACCTGGGCAGACCAGAGGCAGAGCCCATAGCCCACAGGTGAGATGAGAGAGGAAACAGAGTCCAGCACAAGACCGGCAGCCATCAGAGAGAGTGGGCACCCAGGGTGGCTTTCAGTGTGCGAGGGGCGGGCCTGGAAGGATCCAGGTGCCTGTGACTGATGCTCAGGTTTCATGTGAAGCAGCAGGAAATTAGACATGGCATCGGGCCCATCCTGCTCAGAACCTTCCATTAGCCCCCCTTCCTGCACGGGCACAGGGCTGCAGACGGTAACCCCCATAGACACAGAGCTGGGTAGGTTGGCTGGCTGTCTCCGGGTGGCTGGAGGGGGCCATGGAGATTCACCTCCCCACATCCAGAGATTAGAAAGAACTCCCTTCCCACTCCTCTACCCAGGCCTTGGGTGAAAGGACGCTGGCCCCTGAAGGAACAGGGTTAAAGGCAGCCCACAGACCCCGGGAGGAGCCAGCAGGCCTGAGGTGCTGGAACACAGGGCCTGCTGCTTAAATAGGGGGGAGAAAGTGCAGTCCTGGGCCTCACCTCCCCCAGGGTGAATGGGCTTTGAGAACCGGGTCTTAAGGACACACTTTTCCAGGGTCCCAGCAGTCACAGACATCAGCAGCAGGCCTCCCTCGGCAGGTCAGCGGACTTCACTGTCCCCAGCGCCGGGTGAGCGGCCATCGCACACGGGGCAGGGCTGAGAGACCGCAGGCTGGGTGTTCAGGAGGGGGGCCCAGAGTGACCTGGCTGGAGGGCAAGCGCATGCCCCACTGCTGTGGTTAAGGAGGCTCCAGGTCCTCTTGGGGTGCAGAAGGTGGAGATGGACGGAGCCTCTCAGGGGAGACAGCGCCCACTTCATCGAGGGCCGTCTCCAGATGCCACCTCCTCCAGCAAGCCTTCCCAGATGCTCGAGTCAGAGAGGCTGCCCTGACCTCTCCCACCCTTCGAGCTCCAGTGTGTGGATGACACCGGCTCCCCTCAGAGTGGGGCCCTGCTCTGCCAATCTTCCCATCTAGTGCTGTCACCCGAACAGCAGGGGACGGGCTCCTCTGGCCTCTCTCAAGGTATCCTGTGTGGGCTTGGGGGAGGGGAGGTGCTCACCAGCACTCTGTCTGGAAGACTTCCTGGGGGAGGTAGGAGGGAGCACAGGAAAGGTGGAGAAACTTCCAGAAGCTGGGGCAGAAGTGAGCACTGGGGAGAAGGGCCTGGATCTCCTAGGGTAGCCACATTTCCTGCCACACATCCTGATTCCGGAGAGCTGTCCGGGCTGCTCCTCGGCCTGGAAAGGCCAATCTGCGCCTTCTTTTGGCCACTCCCAGGCAGAGACAGCCAAGTGGGGCCCGGAGGCTGGCTCTAGGGGTCCTGGAGTCTCTCTGGCTAACTGCACCCTCCTTTGGCCCTGAGGCAGAATGAGGGATACCCAGGAGGCAGACTGGGAAGCTAGGCCTCCCCCAGCTTTTCCCAGGGGTACTTGTAGGTCAAGGGCGCCTGGGAGCAAAGAGGAGCAGGTGTTTACCTGGGCGGGAGAGTGCGGCTGCAGTTCAGGCTAGCTGCTTAAGCCACACCAAGAGGGAGTGTCCCCAGGGGGGCAGCACCAACAGTGCAGTCTGTTCCAGGGTGGCTTCCCAGGGTCAGGGCTAGAAGGGCCAGAGAAGGCTGCAGGGTTCTCAACACCCGCAGAGGGTCCCCCACTCCTTCTCCTGGCTTGGCCTCCTCCTCCCCCCAAACTTTATAGTAGGCAGGATCTGGATTCCTGTCCAAGCCTGTCTGTGCAGAGATGAGAGATTAGTGGAGAGAGGAGGGAGAAAGGGGGAGACAGGACTTGGGGTGGAAGTGGAGTGATGGAGGCAGAGGAGGGTACAAAGGAGAAGGATCCAGAAGGGACTTGGGCAGTGACCTTGGAGTAGGGCAGGGCTGCCCAGGTTGCCCTGGCCCGGAGGGAGTGAGCTACATAGGCCTGGGCCCTATGCTCTGCCCAGAAACAGCCTCTTAACCTTCTGGGGGTGCACCCCAGCCTCTCTGCACCCACGGCAGTTTGGATGTGTGGCCTGCGCTGGGAGGTGGCTGCACTTGCTGGGCTGACAACTCAGGGCAGCACCCCCACCTGTCAAGCCCCTTGATTATTTTTTCCTGTGGGTTCTGCCTCCAGGGAAGGCCTCCCGCCCAGGGTGTAAGGCAGGCAACAGCTTGTCTGACCCAGCCTGGCCCCAAGGGAGTCCTGTTCTTGGGGGGCTGGATGATCTGAGCCAGGGAGACAAGGAGATTGCTCTGACCCGCGTCCTGGGATCCTGAGAGGCCCCCTCGCTACTCCCAGCTTCTGCTGAGAATAGGCCAGAGCTTTTGGGATCCTGCCAGGCAGTGGGCTGTGGGCGGGAGCAGGCAGCTACTGTGCTGGTCTCCCATCCCCCACCAGGGCAGGGCCAGCCAGGCTCTGCCTCCTCCCATTTTCCTTCCCTCCCTAGGTCCAGTGCCTGTTTGCCTGAGTGAGACAAGAGTAATGGACACAGCCAGGGCCTGACCCGAGGGCCTTGGCTCTGGGCCCGGTGCTGGGAACACTGTCCGTAAATATTTGGGGAGTGAATGGTGCCCGCCCACCCCACACAGCCAATTCTTTCCTGCAGCCACAGAAGACTTGCCGAGCAGGAGGCCATGGTGTCCATCGCCCTGCCTCCAAGCTGGGGTCAGCCCCAAGGACCTGCAGTCCAGGTTGCTGGGCTCCCCCAAGTCTGAGCAGACTGGAGCACCATCTTCGTTACCCAGGGAGACACCACTTTGGCCACCCCCTGCCTGAAGCAGGGCCAGTGTCTCCTCCGGCTGGGAGACCCCAAGTCTTCTCTTTTGAGTAGCAAATCCTTTATTGTTGGATGTCAATTTAGCTCGTGCCCTTCCAGAACCCCTGTCCTTGGCATAGGGGTGGAAGTGAACCCTGTCTGGTCTTTGGAAAGTTAACTGTGGCCCTCACTCTGCTCCTCAGTGCCCCTTCTTGTAGAGCCATTCCTCTGTGTCACCTTGTCTGGCAAGTGTGAGCCCTGGGTGGATACCCCCAATGCTTTGGGGGAATCCTCTTTTTTGTCCCACCAGGTGTCTAGATGGGGACACAGCCCTCCCTTAGCCTCCCCTGCCCTTTCCCTTTCTCCCATGGCCTCAGATGCAGGCAGGGTGTCTTTGGGAGGAACCTTCTGGACAGTTCCCACACCAGCCCCTGCGGCAAGGTAGGTGGCTGGAGTAGTGTCAGCGTGTCCTCTGCTCCGTTCCCAGGCCTTGGGGAGGAGGCAGGTGCAGGTGGCATGTGGCTGGGCTGGAGAGGCTGTCTATGTCCTTGTTCAGCCTGGCTGCCTGGCCCAGAGCTCGACTGCTAACCTCACGTCGTGGGACTCCCGGGGCCTGCTGCCTGTTGTGCAATTTTGGGCACAACTTTCCCAGGGCTCAGCTTTCCTAGGGCTCAGCTTTCCCATCTGTAAAATGAATGAGTACCTACTTCACGGACTGTCTAAGACCCAGGGGGAGAGTTGAGAGCAAATATCAATAGCTGTGAGCCATTATGGTGAAGGCTTTGGAGACTTAAAGGCCCAGTCTTCCACCTGCTCTCAGCCCTCGGTTCTGGGTGTGCTTCTCATGGCCTGGGGGAAGGAAGGTTGTGCAGGAAATAATGTAATTTGGGCCTGGACAGACCTCCCCACCAACCTGCCTGGCCCTGATTGGGCGGACCTGCTCCTGCACACTGTTGCCCCCCTCCACCCTGGCTCTCATGGGTCACCAGATCCAGTGCTTTCCTGCCACTCTGCCAGCCAGGCTGGTGCCCATCCCACTTCCAGGAAGAGGGAAGTAAACACGGCTGGCATGCATGAGAAGCCCCAGCATCCCCTCCGGAAGCTGCTGCTTGGGGCTTCTGTCTCTGTCAGGGTCTGGGAATTCCTAGGGCTTGGGTTAGGGAGCCCAGGGAGGTGGAGGAAATACCCCTTCTAGGACCTGAGGAAAGGACAAGGTCCTTTTGGGTGCCAGAGGGGTAGGGTGGCTCCCCAAAGGCCCTGCTTGAACCCCTGCCTGCAAACCTAGCAGCATGAAGTGATATCTCCGTGTGGCTTTGATTTGCATTTCCCTGATGACTAATGATGTTGAGCATCCCTTTAAGTACTTATTGGCCACTTGTAGACCTCTTTGTTCTGCAGCCACCTTGCAGGCAGGCACCGATCCCCCAGGCTGTCAGGACTTTCATTATCTCCAGGACAGCCTGTCTGCCCTCCAGGAGCAGCACTGGCCAGACCCTTCCCCTGCAGAAGCCTTCTCTGGGGACATTGCTTGCGGCTATAAAAAGTGTTTTGCAAGGTGGTCAAGCTTTGGGAAACCCAGAGGGCAGACTCTAGCCTCTCCAGGAGTTTGCCAGGCACATGGGCTTAGAGAAGCCCCAAAGCCCATGGTCCCCTCCTTCACCCAGAACTTCCCAAAGACTTGGATGACAGGTTCCCAAGCATGCTGCTAGGTTCCTGTTCACAGCTTGCTTGAGATATCATTCACACACTGCACCTCTCACTCATTTAAAGAGTACAAGTCAGTGGTTTTTAGTTAGTTCGGAGTTGTGCAACCATCACTACAATCAATTCTGGAACATTTCATCACCCTCAAAAGAAACCACATACCCTCGGTGATCATCCCCAACGTGCCCCCTCCAGTCCTCCCACTGACCCTAAACAACAACTGATCTACTTTCTTTTTTTTTTTTAAAGATTTATTTATGCATACAAGCACTGGGGTACAGGTCAGAGGTGTGGGGGTGGTGAGAGGATTCACCACAGAGAGCAGGGAGCAGAACAGGCAGATCAACGGAAGTGCACTGCTGAGGGGAGCAGCGGGCACAGCAGGAGAGGTCTGCCGGGCCATGTGGGTCCCCTCCCTGGCCGGGGCAGGGATCGAACTCGTGCTGCAGTGGCTGCGGTTTGCTTCATAGTGCATTGCTTAACCCACTGCGCCACCAGGGAGGCCCACAACTGATCTACTTTCTATCCTAGATTTGGCCATTCTGGACATTTCGCAGAAATGGAATCATATTATGCTGACTTCTTTCACTGGCAAGCTCTTGTATGGTCTGGCAACAATGGGTTGTATATCGATCCTTCATTTCTTGTGACCAACTCACAGTCCATCATGGGAATATACTGCATTTTGTTTATCCATTCATCTGATGGGTGCTTGGTTTGTTTTGTCCTTGGGGCTACTAGGAATAATGCTGCTATGAACATTCATGTATAAGTTTTTGTAGGGGCTTGTGCTTTCATTTCTCTTAGGAGTGGAATACCTGGTCAAATGGTAACCCCATGTTTAACTCCATGTTTAACTATTTGAGGGAATGTCAGACTACTTTTTGAAGTAATTGCATTATTGTATTATTTTTAAAAAATATTTATTTATGCATACAAGAACTGGGGTGTTGGCCAAAAGTACGGGGTGGTGAGAGGATTCACCAGAGACAGAGTGGGGAGCAGGTGGATCTATTGAAATACACCGCTGAGAGGAGCAGCAGGTGAGGCAGGAGAGGTCTGCTGCACCATGTGGGTGAGCTCCCTGCCTGGGGATTGAACTCGTGCTGCAGTGGCTGTGGATGCTTCGTAGTGCTGTGCCACCTTGTGCCACCAGGGAAGGCCCAGTAATTGCACCATTTTACATGCCCACTTTGGCCTGCTGAAATTCCCACTGACAATGTCTCAAGGCTTAAATTTCTCCATATTTTTGCCAACTTTCTGTTCCCAGCCATCCGTGTGGGTGTGGCGTGAGATCTCATGGTTTTGATTTGCATTTTCCTAATGATTAGTAAGTGAAAAAATATGCACATTGATCCTTTACATATCTTCTTTGAAGAAATGTCATTTCTGTCCTTTGCTCATTTTTAAATTGGGTTATTTGTCTTTTTACTATTAAGTTGTAAGAATCCCTCATATATTCTAGAGACAAATCCCTTATTATATATATGACTAACAAATACTTTACGTCATGCTATGTGTGATCTTTTTATTTTATTGAAGCTGTCCTTTGACATAAAGCATAGAAGTTTAATATTTTTTAAAGATTTACTTTATTTATTGATGCATACAAGAAGTGGGGTGTAGGCCAGAGGTATGGGGTATGTGTGTGTGAGAAGATTCACCAGAGACAGAGTAGGGAGCAGAACAGGCAGATCGACTAAAACACACTGCTGAGGGGAGCAGCGGGTGAGGCAGGAGAGGTCTGCTGCGCCATGTGGGTCCCCTCCCTGGCTGGGGGTCAAACTTAGACCTCGTGGTGGGCCTTTACAGTGGTAGCTCTGAGACTTACTGCGAGGCTACAGGGAGAAGTTTTATATTTTGATGAAATTCAGTGGTTTAGTCCATTCAGGCTGCTATAACAAAATATCATTGGCTAGAAGACTTTTTAACAATGGAAATGTATATTTCTGGGGACCAGCCGTCCAAGATCAGGGTGCCAGCAAGTGGGTGAGGGCGCTCTCCTGGACACAGATTCCTTGTGACCCGACACGTTGGAAGGGGTTAGGGAGCTCTGTGCGGCCTCTTTCACAACAGCACTGATCTCGATCATGGGGTCTCTGCCCTCTGAGCACACTGCCTCCCAAAGGCCCCGCCTCCTAACACCATCACCGTGGGGATTAACATTCAACATACGACCTTTGCAAGGACACAGGCGTTCAGATCACAGTCTCCTGTTGATTGTGTGCCCTTGGTATGATGGTTCAGAATTCGTTGCCAAATCCAAGATCACAAAGATTTACCCCTATGCTTTCTTCTATAAGTTTTTTAAGTGTAGCTCTCACATTTAGGTCTTTGATCCATTTTGAGTTCATTCTTGTATACGGTCTGAGGTAGGAGTCCAGCTTCCTTCTTTCGCATGTGGACACCTAACGCCCTGTCCACCTCTCCCCTTGTATGTTCACAAAGCATCCAGTAGTGCCTCTAGTGCTCCAGGGAACAGCAAAGGAGAACGTCAACCTGCAAAATCAAGTTCAAGCTTCTCAGACTGGCTAAGGTTTCTCCCCATCTGCCCCCAACTTGCCTTTCCCTAATTTACCTGAACTGGCTTCTTGCTATAACAGCCTTGCCCAGGGCTTCTTGCCTCCACACCTGAGAATTTGCTGTTCAACAATTCCTCCCCAGGGCCTCCCTGGTGGCGCAGTGGGTTAAGCAACACACTATGAAGCAAACCGCAGCCACTGCAGCACGAGTTCGATCCCTGCTGCCGGCCAGGGAGGGGACCCACATGGCGCGGCAGACCTCTCCTGCCTCGCCCGCTGCTCCCCTCAGCAGTGTGTTTCAGTCAGCCTGTTCTGCTCCCCACTCTGGCTCTGGTGAATCCTCTCATCCCCCACACACACCTCTGACCTGTACCCCAGTGCTTGTATGCATAAATAAATAATAAATCTTAAAAAAAAAAAAACAATTCCTCCCCAACCCTATTCCCCACCCCCAACACACATCACCCACCTCTGCCTGCTGAAATTCACCCACCTGGTAAGGAATAATAACACCTGGTATGTATTGTGCTCATGCTACGTACCAGACATTCTCCTAAGCACCTTATTTGTGGTACCTTATTTAATTCTTACACTAGCCCTGTGAGGTATATTCATCTACTATCCCCACTTTACAGATGAGGAAATGGAAGCTCAGTGTAGTTAACCGCTGCCCAGGGTTACACAGGTAGGTAGTGATGGTGGGAGGATTTGAACCCCGGTCATCCCACCACAGAGCCCCTTTCTTTAACCACCCTCCCAAGGACCTCTGATTATCACCACCCCTCCATTGGCACCAAAATATATTTACTGAGCTCTGTCTACTACGCATTCCTCTAAAATGACAAGCCAGCGAGGGAGTAAAAGAATTAATAGAACTGCATTGTCAGAGCTGGAAGGGACCCAGGCGGTGGTTCTGTTGCAGGATAACAACTTGGTCTGAGGGCTGGGAGGTTCTGTGACTCGTTCAGGCTCACCCGGCAGAAGCAGAGCACATGTCAGGACCCGGTGTCCTCGCCCCCTGCCTGGCAGTTTGGATGCCGTACCTGCAGCGCCTCCACGCCACTCATGTACAGGCGCCTTCTCTGAGCCAGTCTGGCGCCATTTCAGGTAGTTAGGACCCCAGGGCCCCACCCTGTCTCAGACCTCCAAGAAACAGGCCTCAGGCCTGGCAGGCTCCTCCAGGGCCTCAAGACCCTCTGGTTCCGCCCCCACGCAGGCCCATTCCCTGGGCCCGGCCCAGCTCTCTGTTCCCTTGGAGGGAGTGGCGGGAATGGGAGGCGGCAGGCGGCCAGGGGCACAGGGCGGGCCGGGAGGAAGGTCCCTGGGTCCAGTTTATTTCCTGACACCCTTGTTTGCGCGTGCCCCTGGCTTCTGGCGGCTGTTTCCCCTCCACCCACAGCCTCCTTAGTGCATGGGCAGCTGGTCTGGGGCTAGAACTCCCCCACCTTTCTTAGTTTCAACTGTCTTGCAGCTAGGCCCTCCCCTCAGAGCCCAGCAGACCCAGATGAGACTCTTGCTCCCTCAATGGCTATGTGACCTTGGGCATGTCACTTTGGCATCCGGGCCTTTGTTTCCTCTTTTGGATAAGGGAATAATGGGGCTGACCTCATAGTCCTGTCATGAAGAATAAAGGACAGAATATACATAAAGCTCCTAGTGCAAGAGATGCCTGATAAAAACTGTTACTCCTTTTCTCAGTCTACTTTTCCCCATATACCTCCTCCAGGAAGTCTTCCAGGATGCTCACTCTCTCACATCTCTGTCTCTGTTTGGGGTCTCAGTATGAGACCTGAGGAAGGCAAAGCAGCTCCTCTGTACTGAGGTGCTGTGACAGATCACAGGCATCAATACCTCCACTAGCTCTTGGGTGTCTATTTCCCTGACATAGAAACACCCACGTCTCACCAGACTGTAGGGGACCCATCGGGAGCACTGTGAGTTCTTCATTAGGCCAGAGAATATATAATACGATGCATCAAGTTTAGTATGACCTGTTGTCTGGAAGGAGAGAAAGGAGCCTGAGCTTGCTTTTCCTGGAGGTCATGCTGTGGGGGACACACAGTCACTGCCACCCCCACCACCATCCCAGTAAAAATTATTGAACTATTATCCTGTGGCAAGTACCTTGTAAGTTCTCATTTACTCTGCACAATGACTTTATGATTAGGACATGATTATTAAATTATTTATTATTAATAATAATACTTGGGCCTCCTTGGTGGCACAGTGGCTTGAGTAACACACTATGAAGCAAACTGCAGTCACTGCAGCACGAGTTCTATCCCTGTCGCTGGCCAGGAGGGGACCCACATGGCACACCAGACCTCTCCTGCCTCGCCCGCAGCTCCCCTCAGCAGTGTGTTTCAGTCAGTCTGCCCGTTCTGCTTCCTACTCTGTCTCTGATGAATCCGCTCACCGCCCTGGATTCTGGCCTGTACTCCAGCTCTTGTATGTATAAATAAAAATAAATCCTTAAAAAATAATAGTAATTTATTATTAAATATTTAAAGAATAAATATTAATTATTAAATATTTAAAGAATAAATATTTATTATTAAATATTTAAAGAAACTAAGGTACAGAGAACTTCAGTGACTTTGTCCAAGCTAATAAGTGACATGTGGCCAAATGTGACCAAAGAAGTAGAATCAGAATTATACTGGAGCAGAGAGCATCTGTGGAGACCCAGAGAGCTTGGGGAAAGGTGGGTTTGGCTGGCCTTGAGGGCAGGGGCACTATCAAAGGGCAGGAAGCTGGAGTGTTGCCTGTGGCAGTGGGAACACCCTGGGTGAAGGCCTAAAGAAAGGGGTGGGCAGGCACTGGGGTGAAGGTCTCCCCCTGAGGACTGGGGTTGTGTGGGAGGCCAGGAGGGTGTGGCAGGTAAGGGCTAAAGGTAAGCAGGGGTCACAGAGGACCTAGCCCTGGACTGAGGAGCTGGGTTCTGGACTTGTTTCTTTAAGGTGTCCAAGGTTGACTTGTGAGTGGGGTCAGGTCAGAGAGGGCAGGAGGGCCTCCTGGGGCCGGATGACAGTTGAAGGAAGAAGGGATGGTCACAGTGTACAGCCTGAAGCCAGCTGCTCGCCCTGTGCGACCTGTTAGGCTCCAGCAGTCCCCAGACTGGGGCATGACCCTCACCTCTTCACACATACAGACACCCAGATGGTGAGAGCATTGGCCTGGGGACACACTCCTTGGCAGTGAGGGTGGGTGACAAGGCTCTGAGGTCTTCTCGGGGTGTCTATGGGCACAGAGAGGAGGGTAGGTCTGGGGGACAGCTAAGACAAGATGCTGGAAGGGAGGAAAGCGGGACTGTGGGGCTAGAGCCCAAGGTGAAGATGGTGAGAGGCCTGTGGGAACTGGAGCCCCAGAGAACTGCCGTGGGTGAGCTTCCTGTAGGCCCACGCGCCGATGGCTGCCCCCAAATCCAGTGGGTGCTTCTGGGGAAAGGCCTCCAAGAATTTCCCTCTGCTGGTGGGCTTGGGGTGCACCACCGTGGGTCCCTCCTGGACTCTGGCCCTCTCTAGGGCCTAAGGCAGTTGTCAACCAGCGCTGCACCTGCACTCAGGGTGCTGCTGGCCTCCCTGGGACCCAGAATTCCAGCCACCCCTCCCACCAGCTCCATCTACATCTCTACAGCCAGCAGACCCTCACCCACTTTCTTTCCTCCCCACACCAGCCCCCAGGGGTCTCCTCCGAGCCCACCTTTCTTGAGTCCACAAGGGCAGCCAGCGCACTCCTCGATGAGCTCATCAGTTCTGTTCAGTTCCAAGGCCGGCAAGCAGAAGCTCCCGCTGCTGGCCCAGGTCCCAGCACGCCTGAGTACCCTAGCTGATAGCTGTGCCTGGGATTGCCTCTCTGTGGCCCTGTGCCCTCCCTGGCAGCCGGCTGTCCCCTACCTGTGTTCCCCTCTCAGCAGTCTAGGTGGGGATGCCCCCCGGAGCTGGAGCGGCCTTGAGCCTCAAGCCCCATCCAGCCACTCCAAGAGGAGGCCCTGCCTGTCCAGGACAAGGTGCGGAGGGAGAACCTGAGAGGGAACAGTCCAAGACCCTGGGGGACTGGCTTTGGGGAAGATGAACTCTCCGCCATTTCCTCCTCGAGCTCACAAGCTGAGCCCCTGGCGGTGGAGGCCACCTGCTCACCGCCTCCACCAGCCATTCCTCGAGCCACTCCTCCCTGGCTTTGCCCCGCAGCATTTCCTCCCCCTGCCCCTTGACAGCCTGAACCTTCTGCCCAGGGCCCTGGTTTCTGTCCTGCGTTTCCACCGGCACTTGGGGGGACAAGGCCTTAAGACACAGGAGGGGTTTCTAACGTGAGGATTTCTGTGAGCCCACGGAAAAGAAGGCTGCTCTGAGGAGCTCCCCACTGAGGCTGCCTCCTGGCGAAAGCTCAAGCCCAAGGGCAACCTGCTCACCACCCGCAGCCAGCAGCCGGCAGGCAGTGGAGGGGCAGCAGGAGAGGGCTCCCCTGTGGCTGCTGAATCCCTGAGCCCACAGTGGGGGCCTGCGGGCATCAGGGCTGGGTTGGGGCTGGGAGGAGGCTGCAACCTGTGTTACTCAGGCCTTGGAGCGGGGGAGGAGGAAGTGAGTCAGTGGGCTCAGCGGATTCATGCCCCAGAGGCCTGGCTTTCCTTTTATTTTTGACTTTCCTTTTCAACCCACTGAGCCAAGACAGATGGGGGAGGGACAGGAGCAGGACATTCTGGAGCCTCCACTGGGCTCCTTTTTAGGACCGTGAAGAGTATGTGGCTGCGTGGACTTGGCAGGGCAGTATTGGGGGCCCTTGGGGTGCAGGAAGCACTTAGTGTGGACAGTGAGCACAAGCACTTAGGGAGCCCCTTCTGGGCCCCAGGTCTGCCAACACAGGTTTGTTGATTCTGGTATTTTATGTCCAATTCATAAGAGAAAACAGAGACCAGGAGAGGTGAAGGGACTTGTCCAAGGTCATAGCCTATAATCATCCTACAAGCCCAAGCTAGAAGTCACATGAATGAGAGATGTACAGGGGGTGTGTGGTGCAGGGGACTGGGTGAGGGAAGAAAGTGAAGACTCATGGATGATTTCGAAGAACAAGCGCGTATTTTCCAAGTGGACAAGGGGCGTTCCAGGCAGAGAGAGCAGCACCTGCAAAGGTCAGGTGGTATGGACCAGCTGCATGTGTCTGGGCTCAAGCCCTGACTGTAGGGACCGGGGAGATGCTGAGCCCATTCCAGACGCCCAGCATCTGAGGAGCCGTGGCAGGCAGCTGGGCTGGAAAGAACTGGACAGCAAGGCTGGAGTCTGGAGGAGTTTGGGCAGGCGTTGGCCTACGGGAGAGTGCTATGCACGGGGCCTGGGGAGACGGGACAGAGGGATGAGTCCCTCCAGAAGAGCCCAGGGTGCGCTGAAGATTCTCACAAGGGAGAGGAGTTACTAGGGAGGAACAGTCAGGGGAGGGCCGGGAAAGACAGAGAGGAGTTGCTTGTAAGAGTCAAAGGGTCACTGCTGCTGTCCTAGAGAGGTCAGGGGGCAACGAACCAAAGGCAACTACTGGGTTTGCCCATTACAGGGGGCTGGTGACCAAGGGGTGAGGGATACAGGGGGACGGAGGGGGCTGAAGCCAGGCTGGGGAG